>JAJOOE010019826.1:0-10781 GCA_036250405.1 Solanum raphanifolium
AAACGAACTGTCAATCAAATAATCCTATAGGCATGCTTGCTAACACAAATAAATTACTATAGAAAAAATAAACAAGTAGCATATAAATCCCCTCCCCCCTTAAACGATCCCCCAAGTTATATCACAGAGGAAGGCGTTGTCACGAGACCCGCCCTCCGGGATAGAAAAAGAAAAAAATCCTAAGTGGCTTCTTGTTTGGGGTATCTGAACCGTATTCTTGTTAGAGATAGTGTTAGAGTTACAAAATTATTACAAAAATCGAAATAAACCAACACTTAATAAAATCCAAACATTAACAAATAAATTAGAAGAAAGGCTCCATCCAAGCATCCCTTCCCATGGCGACTCTTCAAACTCTCACACTTATTATAAACCTGTTACACATAGGAGATAGAACAACACCAACATATAATGCGACAAAATTTACCTAACGGGCAGCAAATGCGAATACTGATTAAAAAACGAAGCAAACATTCACACTCAAATAGATAATAAACTCAACCACTATAAACATCCCCAAAAGAGGGAGAAAAAACTAACCCTGGCACTTCCTTTATTATGTCAAGCAGACATAGTATGAACAAAGCAAAATAAGGATTAAACTACTGACAGGAACTAACCAGTTATGCAGAATTATTTATCAGCAATGAAGACCCAATTCGATCCGGTACTAGACCCGAACACAGCAAAACCGAATAAGAAAGCACTTAGAATGTTCACCAGAATCTTAATTCTTTTAAGAGTAGAGAGCAATTTTTTTTTATATTCAAGAGTAAGGTGTGATTAATGTGTGCTCAACAGTGTGTCAGAGAGTGTTTTTTTTTTCCGTCCCCAAGAATGGGAGAAGGATGCCATTTATACAGTGAAAAGAAGGAATACCATAATAAAAGAAAATAATTAATTTTAGGTCATATAAATATCATTTTTCCTTATTCAAAAGGAGAATCAAATCAGCAAATTTATTCTTAGCTCAATAAAATATATCTTTACTAAAAAAAAAAAATACAACAAGTAAGAATCAATTCAACTTTAATTAAGGCAACTATAATCAATTGAAAAAATAGAGTAGTAAATAAAATAATAAGTAGAATTGACCTTATCAAGCCACAAAATCTGCCCGAATTCACTTTGGTGTCAAATTAACAAATACCATATCAAATCAGTACATCACCATTTAGAGAAGGAGATAATCAAGATGACAAGATTAGCCAAATGGCTCAAATCATGTTCGAATTTTACCGAACTCATTCAATGGACAGCCACAAGGTGATAGCAATGAAAATACATATTACCTATTAACATCCGTTTCAATAAAAGACCCAAATCATTAGTTAAATGAATAGGAACACCAAGTTGCACACAAATCAAATTAAAGCATGGTCATGGCAATATTTCATTGGGGCTAATAAAATTGAACAAATACATGAGATTGAAAAATCACCAAAACAGTAGGATACACAACAAACAAGAGATAAACTTACATTTCATAATCAAAATTAAGAATTAAAAATAAAATCAAGAGAACATACCCAGACGGATCTGTTCAGATCCATCTTTCAACATATTGGAACTTTATCTTTAATCGGAGCTCTTGGTGCCTTCGCCGATCGAAGATGCTATTCACCGGAGTTTCTGTCTCGCTGGTCACTGCTGCTCGTTGCAGGAGGTTTCGCAGGTGTTCGCTGCTGCTGTCTGTTGGATTTTTGCTGGCTGCTTGCTGCTGGTTGTCTTTGCTGCTGGTCCTGGGTGTCTCCAGCTCTCACTGCTACTGCTCGTTTCAACGAGTTGCTGGCCAGAGCTGTTGTTGTGGTCCGTCGTTGTTGGCCGAAGCAGCTGTTGCTGCTGGTTTCTCGCCGAGCTGCTGCTGTTGTGGTCGTTCCGCCTGATGGGAGGAGAGGTGATATGAGAGAGAGGGAGAGAGGAAAGGAAACTTTCTTCGGCGATGGCTGGTCTCGTCGGATGAGCCACGTGAGAGGAGAGAGGCTGGCGGTTGCTGATTTTTTGGAGGAAGAGAATTAGAATTTTTTTTAGGGGTTAGGTCTTTTTTGGATTAAAATAGGAAAGTATGGGTGAGAGATTTGGGCTGTTGATCGATTTTGAGATGAGAGGCTGAGATTACAATAAAAGAAATCGACGGTCAGGATTAAAAATAGGGTCTTAAATCAGATTTTAAATTGGTTGTATTTGGAACGGCTAAAATTGTAATAACATTGGCTAGAACTGAAATGAAAGGATGGTTACTATTGAAATAAATTTGGAATTGATTAGGCTATAATTGAAAGGAATTAGAATAAAATAGGCTACAATTTAAACAATTTTGAGGAAATTTAAAGGAATGCTATCCAATTGAAATACTACAAAATACTATAATTAAAATTACTTAAATTTTATAAAAAACATTTGAATTAATTCGAGTTATACTAATAATTTTAAAATATTTTAATAGTATCTACAATAATTTTTATAAAGTATGCATACTAAATATATAATTTTTTAGAAAAAATCGAGTAAGATTTTAAACTCAACATATTTTTAAAAATACGTATTTAATCGAATATCATTTCCAAAATTGCTAAAGGTCGGTCAAAATTGGGTGTCAACAGCTGCCCCTTGGTTGCTTGGGAATGAAGGATGAATTGTCGGGCAACCAACGTTGACTTAGTAGCCGATTTTGTCCGACCGACAAGAGATGTCAGTGGGATCAATTGAAATGACATAGAGTTGAAAAAGGGTACGTTCGAGACTTTGATATTAAGTTGCCTACATATCTCTAGTTATATGAGAATCAGGTTGTGTGTAGTTCTAGACTCAGGAGCAGACGAAACTCCTAAGTATTGAAAGAGCGGTACGGTATTCGAATGGGAATGATATTGGCTTGAATGAATAAGATTAGAGTAGCGAGAAATGCATGACACGGAGATTTCCAGTTTAAGATTGAAGAATCCGATGAGAAGCGGTAAAATTAGTATCCAAGGGTTAAATGAAAAAAAGGTAATATGAGCAGCAAAGAATTTGATAGGGCATTTGTTGCAATATATGTAAGAACGATAATCGTAGCCCAGAGGTGAAGAATGTCTTATCTGCAAAATGTTAGTTTCTGCAAATCTGTAGCTTGTAATATGCCTAAAGCAAATATTTCAAACAAACGGTAAAAGTAAACATGATGCAATTCCCATATCGACCATGATGTTTCCCTTAAGACTATGAAAAATGATGTCTTAGGCTATGATGTCTAGGACCAAGATACGCAAAACTGATATCCTCAGGTCATGCAAATGTTGTCCGTGGGCCATGAAAAATGATGCCCTTAGACTATGACACCTTCAGATCATGATAAGCAGAAAGTAAATCCTTAGGCCATGATATGATGTTCGCAGGCCATGAAGAATGATGCCTTTAGATCATGACGCCATAGGAATATAAATAATGAGTAAAGAAAGCATATCTGTAATTTGGGCATCTGTTGATACTTGTAGCTTGATTGGAGTTTATTCGGGCATATGCATTTCTCGAGCACAATGCAATCTCGGGCACATGCAAATCGGGCACAATGCAATCTTCAGGCACATGCAATATCAAGCACAATGAAATTTTTGGGCTCATGCAATATGGGCACAATGCAATTCTCGGGCATATGTAATATGGGGCACAACGCAATTCTCGGGCACATGCAATATCGGGCACAATGCAATCTTCGGGCAAATGCAATATCGGGCTCAATGGAATATTCGGGCACATGCAATATCGGGCACAATGCGATTCTCGGGCACATGCAATATCGGGCACAATGCAATCTTCGGGCACATGCAATATCGGGCACAATGCAATCTTCGGGCTCATGCAATATCGGGCACATACAATTCTCGGGCTCATGCAATATCGGGCGCAATGCGATTCTCGGGTACATGCAATATCGGGCACAATGCAATCTTCAGGATTATGCAATATCAGACACAATGCAATATTCGGGTTCATGCAATATTGGGCACATGCAATTCTCGGGCACAATATAGTTCTCGGGCTCACGCAATAGTTGATTGAAGGCATAGACCTTCGCCTTATTGAAAGGATTGAGTGTCATTTGTTGACGAATTCAGAATATTATAGCTTCGACCCTTCGTCCTATTGTAAGGAATGAGTGCAGTTGAATGTTGATTTGTCGGGCTTGATATAAAGTAGCTTGATTCTTTCGTCTGATTGGAAAGATGTACCAATAATTAGCGATTTGTCGGGCTCAAAATAACTTGGTCCTTTATTCTGTCAGAAGGATAGTATGCCATTTGACTGGCGATTCGTCAAGCTTAATAGCGGTCAGGCGATGTTGAAGTTGTCTTTTGTATCTGTACCTGTCTTTCCTGTATTCAAAGAAAAATTGTGAGTTTAAAAATGGGGGAGGTTGATCTGCTCCAACCGGTGTGCTCCCTTTGGCTTGCCATCCAGACCTTTTCGGGCATTTGCTTTGTAAAATAGGAGAGAGAGTTTTCAAAAAAGTTTTTGAAAATATTAGTTTGTAAAAAGTAATGTTGAATCTTTGAACATGGCACAGTTTGAGACTTTACAACATCTGACTCAGTAGCCAATCTGTTATCTGATCATTGTTGAAGATTGTAGCTTGATTGCTGTGAATTTTTGAGACCCTCTCAAAAAATTTGCCTCAGTTACTGATTTGTGAGAAGAAATGCTTTTGATGGAATTTTTTAGTTCCTCTCAAAAATTCTGCCCCAGTATCGTGATTTGCAAGAAGATGTCCTTCTGATGGAATTTTTGAGACCCTCTCAAAAATTCTACCCCAGTTACACAGTCAAAGGGGAAAATGAATTTTTTATTATGATAAGACCGAACTCCATAGGAGCGCCTACGTATCCCCTCTTAAACGGGAATTAGGTCTGACGTAGTTCCAAATTACAAAGAGCATAAGCACGACACTTTACAGAACCTTCTTGAGCAACAACTGAATGATATATTCTGACCAATTTATTGCCCACATGCTACTATGGGTACCTGAATGTAGACAACATAAACTTAAACGGCACAGGCCTTTTATTGGGAAACTGCTTCAAATGAGCTTTGACATGTTCACTGTTGGGATTCCGTTGGCTTGAAGTCCTCCAAGCATATGATCTTGATATCGATCAATTGCTGAATTTTGTCTTTCAGATAACGACATTCTTCTCTGGTATGTCCTTTCATCCCTGAGTGATAAGCGCAAACCTTAGAGGGTTCAATCCACATTGCATGTGTATTCATCCTTATTTCACTAATAGGAGCGATGTGAACAGCAAGCCTCAACTTTTCATAGAATTGATCTATAGGCTCAGTCAAAGGAGTGTAAATTTTGAAGGGCCTCTTCTCAACATTGAATAGATTTTTGCGAATATGTTTTTGAGTGAGGGTTTTGACATTGTGAACAGGATAAGTAGGCTTTTGATATGGAGGCATTTGATATGAAGGGATTTGATATGGTATGAGCAGCGCACAATACCAAGGGACTTGGTGTAGAGGTGTTTGATATTAAGGAGCTTGTAAGGGAGGACTCGGCAGAATCGGAGTAACATATGGAGGTCTGGAAGCATAAGCATGATGTTGAGGAGGATATGGGTAATTTGGAAATTGGGTGTTCTTTGGAGGCATTTGAATAGAGGCTAGTTGATTTTGAGAAGTAGGGTAAGTTGGTGGAGGATGAGAAGTAGGGTCAATTGGTGGAGGATTATCTTGGAGAGTGGCTTGACTTGTGACATGCGGCTTATCTATGTTTGTCTCCAGAGTGGGATCGACAAAGAGTAACAACTTGGCCCACCTGCGCATATCAGACACTTCTTCTTTTAATTCCTTTATTTTCTTTTTTAGGCTTGAGACCTACTCGTCTGAAGGATGCTTCTTTTCAATAGTCTTACTCATAACCTTCTCATTAGTCACTTTCCTCTTCCCTTTGTGGTTCTCATTTGGAAGAGAAAGAAGAGCGTCCTTTGATCGCGTGTGGTAAACCATGGTCTACAGATCAACAGTTGGGGAAGGGTAAAAAATAAAAGTAAAAACAATAGAAAACCCAAGTTAGAGCGTTGCATTAATTGAGATAGCAAGCACATTGCTTTAAGATAAACGCCCTAAATGCAAGGAGCCTCGTTGAGCCAGAGGTAGGCCTAAGACGACATATAAGTAATGCACAATAATTAATTCAAGTCTTATTTGCCAATTGGAGTTTAGAGTTAGAGAAATAAAAGCGATCTTTATTTATTATAAAATTCGAACAATACATCATAATTGAAAAACAAAAACTGAAACAAACTAAGGGAAAGGGTGTAACAATGGGAAAGTCATCCTAAATTCTAAAAATCTTGAAGATATCGGTTCGAAGAGCTTGGCGCCAATTGACTTCTTGTATAGGGAGTGACTTCATTCTTGATCTTCAACACGTTGCGTGCCCATATGTTTTCCCTTTCATCAGTGAGCCCATAGTATCCTTCCCCACTCACTTCTCTGTCTTTGACCTCCTTTAGGATCCATATGTAATACTCACGTATGCATAAGGCCTGTCGTGCACCCATAGGAATGATTAACACTCGCTCCCATCTTCGAAGTATGATGTGGACTTGTGGTTTATCTAATCCAAATTCATACTTAAACTGCTCCATGTCAGATCGGAGTGGTATGACCTGAGTTCGCCCAAATTGGCGGAGTACTCGAAGAGGAGTGTATAGTTGAACGCCTTTTAAGCCAATGAGCTCAATGAAGTATCGGTCATCACCTCTTACTATTGCATAAGGAGTGGACAACCAATGGAGCTTCCATTGGATGCGGTAGTTCTCGAGCTCTGTCAAGAATATCTGCCAATCTATGAATCCTACAAGGGCGGTGAAAGCTACCATTCTTCTTGGGTGATTATCAATCTTGTTGCCATAACCCAGAAAGATGTCTACCGCGTCGGACCGTAGGTAGAAGTGTTCAATAGCCCATAATTGCAGCAAAATGTTGCATCCCTCGAAAAACATTCGACCATCGACGCATGCTGACAGACTCCTCATTATTTCCGCCAAGATCATGGGTACAAGGGTTTTCCTAGGTTCGCCCTCTCTTTGGACCAAATCTCGAACCACATAACCCAAGTGTGTGTCAATCCTTCCCCTTATCTTAGGAAAAACCAAGGATCCTAATAGGGCAATGGCAAAGGCATTTAGATGATATGTTTCCCATTCCTCGACAGAGCACTCAAACTCATCAATAAAAGTGTAATAACTATCCACTCGGCCAAAGTGTGAATATAGAAAGTCGAAATGAATCCACCCAAGGTCTAAAGAAGGTAAGGTTAGATTTGACCTCATTTCGAGACTTTGTAAGAACTCCCTTGATGATGGCTTATATGGTACTATCATTTCACACTCGTGGTATGACATGTCAATGAAACCACTTATCTCCTCAATCGTTTGTGCCAAGTCAAAATCCACAAATTTGAAGACCATCCTCAATGGGTCCCAAATTTCCAGCAAGACCCTAATCAATTGAGGGTTTGGAATGACAAAGATGAGGTAGGTAAGTTTGCCCAACAACTGACGAATCTCTCTTTCGCGGTTTCTCTTAATATCAATCCACCAGTTCCTTAGCTTGTAGTTTATCTCCACAACCATTTGCGTGTTTGGAGTGAGGAAAGCATCCATGACTCTGCAAATAAAACAACAGAAAAATTCTAAACTCCATTTTGGCAAAACTTGGCTTAATTTAATTATCGTGATCACATTGACACGTAATTATGCAATTTGTCTAAAGGGTGTTGGGCCCTTTAGACGATAGGGTGGCTACTAATTATGTGGATTGACACCAAGAGTCAAACCACCTAGGGTTTATGCATCATGTATGACTTAAGTAATATTTCTAAGAGTTGGCTTGACACGAACTTGAAAGGGATTCTATGCGAGAAGGTTCGTGGTTTCCCGGTAGTAAAACTATCTGTTCCGTTCACGCATATACCGACTCTCTATAATTGGGTATTTGAAGAGAAATAGAGTAGTTGTGAGAGGTGCAAAGGTACAACATCATGGTAACAAAATAAAATAAAAAGGAAGAGGGTCCCAATTGGGGGAAGTATGAACGGAATGCCAGTTTATCAAAGCGGTAACATTTAGCACTTAGATGAAAAACAGTAACACATAAACAGTTTATGAAAGCGGTAATAAATAAATAAATACATGCATAAATAAAAGAGAGTAAACATATAAACATATTAGAGAATCAAGCAAATAAGGAAATAGGGTATGAGATTAAGCATGCAAGTAAACAAATAAGGGGAAAAGAAGGGGTTTAAACTTGGTAATAACAAATAAGGAAGAGGGAAAATGATGGAACATGAAAAATAAACAATAAATAAGGAAACCAATAATAACTAAACATGGCAATCACCTACACAAATAAAGAAATAACCAAATAAAGTAAACCCCACATAAATCAAAATGAAACACGTAATGGTTAGAACCTAAAATTCCCAACAGAGTCGCCATTATGTCGCGCCCCATTTTTCTCAAAACGGACTTTCCTTTCGGATGCACGACCTAACAACTCTTTTGGGTTTTGAAAAAAAGAAGAGTCGCCACCTAACGAACTAAGGCACGTTAGGGCACCTATCTAACCTAGCTAAATCTAACTAAGGTCAACGAACCAGAGATCAGAGTAAGAGTTCAAATTACCTAGAGGGGAAGGTGTTAGGCATCCCTCGAGGTGTAAGAGTTCAAATTACCTAGAGGGGAAGGTGTTAGGCATCCCTCGAGGTTCACAAATGTGGGTCCCGGCCGCGTCTTATGCAATTTATGTGGGGATTACAAGTAGCATTTAAGGTCACTTCATTTATTGGTTATTTAAACATGCTTGCTAAGTGACAACTAATATTAAACAATTAAGATCAATTTATTTATTTATTATTTAAATAAACATGCAAAACTAAGTGATGACGTGACATTAAATATATATATTAAACATGAAACAATTTATAGAAGATAAGCGAGAAGACAGAACTTACACAATCAAATAAGATAATCAATTGTTATTTTTTATTAAACTACCACAAATAAATATAATTATTATAAACATAAAAAAGGGAGAAGGAAAGGGAGACTCCGAAGGACTTTACGAATCAACACTCGACTTTCTTTTAGGGTTTCGATAGGCTTCCATGTAGGGACAAACAAAACCAATGTTTGTCTTTTAAGCCTGAGTCGGTGTCATCATCTCCGTAGGGCCTAAACTACCCCTACCCCACCACCACATATTTTTCGTCTCCAAAAGGGGTGCCTAGCGTACCCGCTTAAGGTCCAAGAGGCATTGAACTACTATTAGGAAGGGTTTAGATTGAAATAAACTCATAATTGGCCCACCTAGACACCAAGTCAAACAATTTGGATGAGCATTTAGCACATAAAGTCTCATATTGGCCTCTAGATTTTATTAAACATACTGGCAACCACAAGTAATGTGAAAGGATTTCATACGAGTGTGTGTACAAAGTTATAACAATCAATATTCAAATTAGAGGACAGGAGTTCAATACAAGTGCAAGAGCAGTTATCACTTAATTTTAAGTAGGATAGGAGAGTGATCATAGATGCAGAAAATGTTTTAACGCAGTAGCAAATTAGAGTTGTTTAATTTAGTATGCTGAAAATGAGTTATTAATCTTATTTCAGTAGCGAAATCGTTTATTATTATGCAGAAGTTAATTATTTTGGACAGATTTTAATCAGGACTTGAAACAACAATATTGAGCAAAACAAGCAGAGTTATTACATAGTATGCAGATTATAGTCATTGACTGTTTTAATTAACGACGGCAAATGAATTCCAGATGCAAAGAAATATTTTTTAGAACAAATTAGATTTATTTAGAAAATTGTCATGTAATTCATTTATTCAGTTATAACATGCTGGAAATAGTTAATTAATTTAAATGGCTGAAGATAAATGTGTTATAACATTCATTTAACAGTGGCCGATTTAATTGATGTAGAACATATTATTTTTAAAATTGTTCTCACATGTTTGAAATTAACAATGCCTATAAACATGATTTCTAGGTGATTGAAAAGTTAAAATATTGCATAGCACCTATAGGCATACTACTCTAAATAAATCAAATCTACAATCTATAGGCATAGTTTCTAAGTGATTAGCATGCTGCATTTTTATTAGCAATTTAAGATTAATTAAAACTTGATTAATAAACTAAGAAATCTTAAATTGTTAATCATGCTGAAACTTAGTTGATTTATTTAAAATGGCAGAATAATTGCATTGCAGAAATTTGTTTGACAATGGGCAGAAAACAAGCATAGCAGCTTTATCTTATTTTATTTTTAGACATGATGGAGATTATTTAGTTATTTAACATGCTGAAAATAATTTACTGATTAGTCACCATCAATGTTATCAATTAAATCATATGGGCATGATTTCTAAGCGTGAACATAACATCAATATCAACAACATTAGACATTGTTTCTACCAAATTGTTATTAACCTTATAGGCATGAATTCTAAATTTGAGCAGAATATTCCAATACAAAACACATTATGACGATCTTCCTATATTTATCCAATTATTATGTAAAATATAAAAAGTTGGGTTGGGTAAATGAAACACGGAAGCATATATACATTATTTATTATTAATAATTAAGAAGGCGATCATATAAATCAAACAAACGAGTTATAATGGGCAGTTAAAGCATTTGACCACATGATAAATCTTACACTATAATTAGACAAGTTTAAATAGGTGATCATGCAATGATAATTTTATT
>JAJOOE010019828.1:0-14219 GCA_036250405.1 Solanum raphanifolium
ACCCATTCCCCACTCAATTTGACCCCATGAATAAGAATATGAAGTCGAATTTCCGAAATCATGCACGGATTTTGAGATATATGGAAATTACAATTATAGGTGTTTCCGAAGCACATTTTCGGGCATTTTTGGGGTCGTTTCAAATATAGTATTGCTGGGAAGTGTTCCTTATTCAGGCAGATTCACACTTGAAGATATTTGGCTCAGTTGCTGCTCAATCTATCTGATAGATACTGTATGTGGATCTACCTTTTGTCGAATGCTCGATAAATCATTTTGCATATCTTTCACATTTTCATTAGTTGAGTCAAACCTTCTCATCAACTTATCCATCATATCCTCAATGCAATTTACACTTGATCCTCCTTCTTGATTCTGACACTCTTATAGTTTCTTTTATTATTCTCATTCCTATTGTAGTTATTATCACAATGATAGTTCCCATCACGATTATATTTCCCTTCACAATTGTAATTACTATAGTTAGGACCTTGATTTCCATGACCTTGGCACCAATTATCCTGATTGGATACTTGGGCATTGGTCTAGAAACTCCCCATGTGATCATTCACAAAATTTACATCTTCCTCGTAGCCATACTCATCAACCGGTGGTGCTCTAACTTGATTGTTTACTGCATTGACTTCCTCAGCACTTCCACTCACATGTTTCCATGTTAAGCCAATCTTTGTTCTCAACTTCAACATCTCTTAACGATTATCATCATTGGACTGAATTTATGTGGCTTGTATTGAAAAAATTCTCTTTCTGGCGGTCGAAGTTCTAGTACTTCATGCCTTATTATTCTAGGAGATCTTTTCAAGTGTCTCTATAATATCCTAGAGTATGTTTTCCTCGTAAGATCCTCCCACAATAGTATCTAACACATATTTCCCATTGTAATACATCCCTCTATAGAAGTACTCCTTAAGTGATTCATCATCAATGCGGTGGTTTGGGTATACTTCTCATGAAACCTGTGAATCTGTCCCAATAATCATTGACTAACTCTTTATGTAGAGCAACAAAGTTGTTAAGTTTATCTTTGAACTTCAACTTGTTTGACAGAGGAAAGTATTTTTCAAGGAACACTTTATACAGCTCCACCCATGTGCAAATCGAGTTATATGGAAACTCAGATAACTACACGGTAGCATCACTTGTTAATAATAATGGAAACACGCGTAGCCTGATCACATCGATGTTTAAGTATGGCCTTCCCACACTACTCTTACAAGCGCTGATGACTTTACTCAAATGAGCATATGGGTCTTCAGATGGCAAGCCATGAAATAACCCTCTAGATGTAAGTATTTGCATCGTACTATTAGTAAACACAAACTTATGACTGAGTGGTAGCAGAGGAACAATTATGGTACACATTGATCCTAAAGCATCATAGTCAACCCTGAAATTATCACACACATTCAATGCTTTCATTTTTCACTCTCGTAGGGTTTTTCTGGTAATTCCTCAGTACCTCCACTACTCCTGGAAGTTTGACTTTGAAAACTGATGAGTTGGGGATTTCGACTCATTTAGGGCTTATTATTCAAGGATTTAGTGTCCTTAATGCCTATTTTACACTTATAGCTGATGTTAAAATATTGATATGCAGCAATGAAGGCTCAAGAATAAGTCAAGGACATTATTATGAGGCAAAAAGGAGGAAAAAAGCTGAAAAAATTGAAGGAAAGCAAAGTTGGAACTCTCCAAAGCCACTCGGCGAGTCGCCGAGTGGACCTCCAACTCGTCTAAAGTTCCAGCATTCCATCCTATGGACAAAACCAAATTGGTGAGCAGACAAGCAATTCAGCGACTCGCCAAAGAGATCGGCGACAAAGATCTGGCTTACTAAAAGTTACAGAACGATTTGATGAAAGAGCCAAACCAAAAAGGCAAGAAGAGGAGCAGCTCGGAGCATCGCCGAACTAGGCGGCGAACCAGAATTACTTTGCCAAGTTGACTTTGTGCTGAAATTTTGGGAGTGCCTATTTGCAATTTTTAAAAGAAGAAAAGAAGTTTCCACATTGTTTACCTCTGGGTTTTTGAGTTCTTACATTCTAGAACATTGTCTTTACATTTTTGAGTAGAGATTGTGAGATTAAATTTCAGCATTTGGGAATTGCATATTGTTAGCAAATCAGATGGAAAACTTTGTTGGTAATGATTTCTTATTTCCCCCTATGCTTAGCTAAAACCCCTTTCCTTGGGGGTGTGATTATGTAGTTGAATGCACTACTTAGCTAATGGGTGTTGTTAGTTACTGATTTTATTGTTGGTTTGAAGTGAGTTCAATTAAGTTTTATGTTTTTATTGAGGAATTATAGTTGCAAATGCAATTCTAGCTTAGTTCTATATGCTTTCTTGAGAAAGAGGGAATAGAGTCGATTATTGATTGATGATTGTATTGATTGCATCTTTAAGAACCTAGCTTGAGAAAGTGGGTTTGATTGCGTCTTTGCTAATCCAGCTTGAAAGTGTGGATTCATTAAGGAATTGGGTTGTTTGGTTGTGTTTTGCTCGTTCAGGTTCAAAAGAACTCACTTGAAACACAATAGTTGATTAGGAAATGACTATTGCACTCAAAAGCTAGCCTACCCAATGAGATTCAACACCTTTGAGTAACTAGTATACACCCATTACACGAAATTAGAATTCAACTTATCACACTCCTAAGGTCCAATCTCTACTTGTTCACTTCCTATGTTAGCTGTTTTAAATTGGTTACCTAACCCCACCCCCCCCCCCCCCAAATTTGATATTATTTTTTAAAACATTGTGATTTACTTTATTGTTGCGAAAGCTTTACTTCTACAAACGATTACGACACAATTTTACTTCTTAATCAAATTCTCTATTGTATCACTCCATGTGGGATCAACCCCAACTCTTAGTTGGGTTTATAATTGTTAGCAACCATCTACACTTATAATTGGATGAAGTGTAGTTGAGTGTTATAAAAAATGGTGCCGTTACAGGGGAGTGGTGCTTAGAATTCTTTTATTGAAGTTTAGTCGTGTACTGATTTTGCTGTTGTTGAATTATCTTATTTGTGTTCTTGTAGGATGCTCTAGAGCAGTGAAGATATGAGTGTAAATGGGAGTAACACCAGCCACCTTGGGAACAACGAAGACATCATGAATTTTCATGAAGTCAATGAGGATCAATTGGGAGGTGCGGGTGCTATTCGATTATCTCCAATTGTGGGCATTGTAGTGTTTCATGTGACTAGCACAATGTTGCAGTTGTTTCAAACGAAGGGTCTTTTTGGAGTACTCGCTCATGAGGACCCTGCTAACGCTCAACTACACTTCATCTGATTCTAAGTGTAGGCGGTCGCAATCAAGCATAAACACAACAAAGAGTTAGGGTCGATCCCACAAGGAGTGATTCGGTAAAGAATTCAATTACGAAGTGAAAAGAGTGTTCTAATTGTTGATACCCAATTTTGGCCTAACATCTTCAAAATTCGTAACTTTTAAGCTTTATTTATTTAATAGTTCAAAATAATTTTTTTATAATTTTAAATAAGTTTATCCATAACTATCCTTATTCATCAAAATTTACGATTTTTATCAGTTTATTTTAAAATTGCATTTTTACATGTCATTTGTTACGTTCATTAAATTTTTTTTATATATATTTATTTTATTTGTTACATTTGTTAATATTCATTTTGATAATTTGCACAGCCTAGAAATTCATTCAAATACGGATAAAATTTACATACACAGATTGACCGATAATTTTGGGCTGCAATCCCAAGTCCACAATTTGAGCCCATTGCATAATTATTTTCCTATTTATGTTTTGATTAGATCAAAAATAGGTGGGGGGGAAAGTAGGAAAAAGTGGAAAGAAAAAGGGGGAAAAAGTAGGAAAAAGTGGAAAGAAAAAGGGGGAAAAAGTGGAAAAAGGTAGGAAGAAAAAGTTGGAAAAAGTTTTTAAAAAAGAAAATAAAAGGGGGGGTGGGGGGTGGGTTGGTGGAATAAAATTTAGGGGGTAATTTTCAGTTTTTTTCGAGTCTTAAGAAATTCTCTAGTGTTCATGATTTTCTGGTGACAAGCTCACCAGAGTTCCACCGGAATCTGGTGAGTCCACCACCCCTTATCCGGAAAAATCTCTAAATTTTTTACCATTTCTTACTTTCAGCCTACTCTACACAAATCTGCAAACCATTCATCCTTATCCATAGACAAACTCCGTAGATCTAAGAAAAAACAAATATAAATCTTGACCTTTTACTTTAGATTTACGAAGTTTCGGTCATCCCCATCCTAAACCATTTACATAAATGTGCAGAGCTCTTGAAGGGCTATTCTTTGATATAAATTTTATGTCCAAAATCCATCAAAAACATATTCCGGCGAAGTTTTTCGGCGAGCACCCACGAGCTGGCTGTGAGATCAAACAACAACCAAACCAGAACCCTACCACCACGCCATCGAACCCACGACAAGTTCCGGCAACCCATAGTACTATTACTACTCCCTTTCCGTTGAGTTCTTCCCTTAATGGAGAACTCTGAGCTCAAAAATGCTCAACATTGGCAAAACAAAACACCCCCATATCCACTTTCTTTCGATGGAGCAACAACAACAACCAGTGACCACCATGAGGACGAGTAGATCTAATTGGGTCCACATTTCCGGCAAACTCCGGCGGGCAGCAAGCTCAAACAACCTTACACCATGTACCATGTACTGTAACACTCTCTTTCCAATTTTTCTTTTTAATATCTCACTGTTAAATAGTTGAAAGCTTGATGATTTTTCTTCTTTTTTTTGGGTACTGTTTGGTTGCATTTTAGACCGTGCCTATCTTTGATTTCTTGTTATTTTGTGTTGAATGGTTTATTGTTGTTAGTATTATTTTCAGATCTGGTTGGAAAATGCTATATTCCAGTGAACTCCATTATATGTTTTTGTTGGTTAACCTTTAGTTATTATTCTATTTTTTTTTTTTTGGCTAACTATTTGAACAAGGAAGTTATCTCTCAAGTATCTAATATTATTTTATTTTATAGACTATGTTTAGCTATAACTTTGCTTTATAATATTTATTGATGTTGCTACTGCTCATTATTATCATTGTCTCCTTTTTCTTTTGTTGCTTTAAATGTTTTATATTTTTATTTGTTTTTCAATTGATTTGAATAGGCATAAAAATTGACCAATGATTTGACATATTATTTTATTGTTGATGCATGTTTGTGGCAGCTCTTCTTCTTATTTTTTATTTTTTATTTCTACTTTTTTATGATTCTCTTATTTTAGTTTGTTATTAGTGATTAATCATTTCGGATGTCTCACCATGTTATTTATTTATTTATTTTGGGTTCTATGATAACTATATGTTCTATGTTTGTTTCATTTATTGATTAATGCTTTACTTTTGTTAATCAATTACTACTCATAATTTGTTTAGATTAAGTCTACATAATTCGTAAAGTTTTTCCAACAACCTATCTCATTAGTATTTAGTCATTATTTCATTGTTACTTCACACCATTTTATATTATTTTATTTTATTTTTTATTTGTTTGATATGATCTGGCATTTAGAAAATACAATGGCCAATAAAGAAATTATCGTCGATTTCCAATGCCTTCCATATTAATAAGACGGTTTTTATTTTTAAGTTATTATTTGCGTTATTCATTTTTATTCACATTTATTTAGTACTAACACTTTTACTAAGTGTCTTTACAGGTACACGGAGCTGCTTCCCATTGAAGCTATTCGAACGGAGTTCGAATTATAATTTTTATTTATTATTTTGTATATGTTGATGTTAGATAATTTTTTGGCAGTGTCTTATCTTACTGGGTGTATACATAATATTTCTGCTACAGGCTCTTATTAGAAAATAAGGCAAGTTTGGGCCAAAGCCCAGATTAATCCATAGCAGTTGTTAGGCTCAAAATCAGCCCAGACGGACAAACTTCTGATTTTGGGCCCAATAGACCCATTTTTGGGTATTTTTGACTAATCTGGAAGTTTTACTATTATTGAATATTTGACATATTTTTTGTATACTAATTCTAACCCTTTTATTTGATTTGGTTTAACTTAATTGAATTCTCCTAAAGTCAAACCATATTCTTTATGTTAGCTGATTTTAATAAAATTTATTTTATCAACTCTTATACTTTTATTGAATAAATTTAGTCAAAACTTTTTATTTATCATTCATTTAATTTAAAATAGTTTTTCACACTTTTAATTAATCAAATCGGTGTATATTATTATTAAAATGATTCAATTATATCCAATTTTGTTAAGATTTTGATCACTTGTAATGAATTTCAAATACTCTAATTGGGGTCCCCCTTTTCTTAAAAATTAAAAATTGTTCTTTTAACTATTTTCTCAAAGTTAATCAAATATTGTAATTTTTTTTTATGTTAAATCGTTTTTTCTAAAAAATAGTCAAAATATATATTAACCAAGTCATAGGATAACCGCGTGTTAGCGGGCGCTTCAAATGCCTTAAAAACTTTCTTGAAGCATAAATAAGAACCTTTTACCCATTTTCTCTAAATTTTTAAAGACTTAATCTGTTAGAGTCTTTTTAAATTAAGTTTTCTTAATTTCGTTAGAAAATTAAGTGGCGACTCTTTTATAAGTATTTTTCTCAAATTGTATTATACTTAGAACATTTCAAAAGGTAATTTTGCTAAATATTAGTAAAATTACAGCATAACAGAAATGACGACTCTGCTGGGCACTTAATAGGTTCTAACCATAACAGACTTAGGTTAATTATTAAGGATTTTTAGCATATGCTTACTTGCTAGCTTTATTTCACATGCCTAATGCTTTATTTTTCATGTTTATGTGATATAAACTGCTTATTTGTTATTGTTTATCTAAAATGTTTATTTCTTACTGTTTTATATAAATTGTATATTTGTTACTACTTTATAAACTGTCATTCCGTTCATACTTCCTCCAATTCTGGAAAATTCACACAATCACACGTACACGCGATGTGTGTTCTGCTCACCCGCAAATTTCTTTCAAAATCCCCGAAGTTAGGAGAATTGGCATATGCGCGGGGTGTCCGGATCTTTTTTCGTGAGATCGTAACCTCCTCACTCTAGTTGTCCACTCGGGAACCTTGTGTCTAATAAGCCAAATCTTAGAAAACATAAGATAGAGCTAAGTCACCCCTGAATTTAACTCATGCATGCATATACCTTAGGTAGATCGATCCTGGGTATCGATTCCACATTTAAGAAGACCACCTTGTGTCTGTTTCGCCCGTAGTCAATAAAATATCAAGATGAAGAATCTTTAGAACAAAAAATAATATTTGATAATAATATATTTGAACAAATAAAAGGAAAAGAATTAGACTTAAGCATAGAAAAAATATTAGAAGTACCAACAATAAAGAATTGGTTTAAAAGACAAAAAGAAGAATATTATGTGGTAAGTAATCATTATCATATCTTTTATGATTACTATAAACAGATTACGTTATAGTAATCATAAAAGATATGATAATAGGATATATGTAAACTATTATCATATCTTTTATGATTACTAATTTTTGTGTTATTTTTTCACTTCCTTTTATCCATTTTGTTGTTTTTTGTTTTTTATTATTTACTCTTTTTGCTCCTACTTTGTGTTTACATGGTGTTGTGAACCACCAGTGTGTTTTTGTTATTATATGTGGGTATAATTTTTCTAAAAATGGCATTCCTAATAGCATATCTTTTGTTGTAAGTTCAAAGTTATACATTTCTTCTATGGCTAATATCTTATCCCATATTTGTATTTTTATATTCCTTGCTTTATATGTGATCATACTTCCTTCATTATTAAATCCTGTTACTACTATCGGTGTTTTTAATTTTTCCCATTTATCTTCTCATAAACAATTGTATTTACATATATTAGTTTTTGCTCATGTATCTATCATTGGTGTATAATATCTGTTGTAATACCCTTCTATTATTATCTTTGCAAGTATATATTTTCATGTTATCAATCATACTTATGTGTACCCTTGGCACAAAAGGGTCACATATTAGTATAGGATGCGTAATAATTGTTTGTATGTTATGTGATATAATTGAGTTTATTTTCAATCAAAGTAGTGCTTTATGTGTTTAATTAATTTTTCGTGTGATAGTTTGCATTATCCATTATGAACAAGAACTAACACTTTTACCTTTTGAATTTTTCTTCTTTTTAAACGGGAATTTCATTTATAACAAAATCTGGAAGTAATTGTTCGTCCGAAGTTGTGACGGATAAGAGGACTTGCGAAATTTGAGTCTTTGTATTTCACAAGACATGAATATCCACTCAAAAAGACAAATCAGGGGAGTCTTTGAACATGTGGTCACACTCGTTTATTTTTTGTTATTCTTTTCATGTTGGCCCTGCTTTCACACATTTATCATATTTTCAAAGGGAAACCGTCCCCGACAACAGTCAGGGATGGTGATAATAATGTATAGTTCTTGGGAATCATTGGGAGTATACACAGTTTGAAGAGACATCCAAAAAAGAATACAACAAGTTGTTACTGTAAAATTGAGAGACCACATTCAACAGACACTACAAAGATCGACAGTTAAGAGGATACAATGAATCGCTCCAGGTTTGTCTAACTTTTGAAATTATATTATGTCATATCTGAACGAACTACGTGAACCTGATTCTCATCTCCGTGAGATACGTAGGCAACCCTTCTTGGGTTCGGTATTCATTTTTTTTTCACAATTAAAATTTAAAATAAAAATTGTGTGCATATTTTCAAAGCCTTATCTGAACGAACTACGCGAACCTGATTCTCATATCAATGAGATACGTAGGCAGCCCTTCTTGGGTTCGGTATTCATTCTTTTAAATTCAAAAGAAAAAAATATCAAATAGTTTGTGCATATTTTCAAAGCCTTATCTGAACAAACTACGCGAACCTGATTCTCATATCAATGAGATACGTAGGCAGCCCTTCTTGGGTTCGGTATTCATTCTTTTAAATTCAAAAGAAAAAAAATCAAATAGTTTGTGCATATTTTCAAAAACATATATGAACGAACTACGCGAATCTGATTGTCATATCAATGAGATACGTAGACAGCCCTTCTTGGGTTCGGTATTCATTCTTTTAAATTCAAAAGAAAAAAATCAAATAGTTTGTGCATATTTTCAAAGTCTTTTTGGATTCAGTATTCATTCTTTCAAAAAAAAATATTGTGTATATATCGTAAGAGTCATGTCTTCAACTCAGTTGGGACCAATGCAGTTAGGAGCATGTAAATATATTTGGTATGATGGAGGGGACTGACTTTGTGGTAAACTATAGACTCTTTTTGTGCCTCTCATTTCTACTTTTGTGATACTTGAAAATTCTCTTGCATGCATTCAAGATAAGAATAAAACCAACCTCATGCTTTCATGTGCATTGTGTGGTGAGTTTTTAGATCGAAATTCAATTGCATTGCACTGTTGATCTAGAACTTGGCCAAAATGTTTTTCGAGGCGAAATCCTGAGTAATGTTTGGTTTGGGAAAGGATTATAGGCCTTCTTTGACCCGATTATGCCTTTCAAAGCCTACCAAATGATATTAGTCCCTAGTTTTCCCCACTTTGAGCTTGAAACCATTTCATTGGACAACCATATCTTAGCCATTACCCTTCTGAGTGCTTACATGCACTATCTCTCTCTTGGCCCAACCTTCTTGAACGCGCCGAAGATGTGCAAATTATAAGAGAAGATCAGTGTTTAAAGTTGCCAAAGGCAAAGGATACTGAGTCTCCCAAAGCTAATGAAGCCAAAAAAATGACTTCCAAAAAAAAAAACAAAAAAAGGGAAGGTGGAAAAAAATAAAGAAAGAAAGAAACACCCTTACAAGGTCAATGAAAGACGACAAGAAAAAAAAACACCAACAAACGAGGAGAAAACTTCATAATAAAGGGGGTCAAAAGAGGAAATCTCTAAGAAATAAGGATTCAAAAGAAGTCAATAAAAAAAGGGTGGGGGGGACAACGAAGAGGATCAAACGCCAAAGGTTTATGAATCATCAAAATCACAAATTCAATGTGACGCTCATGGAGGAATTAAATCACTCGTATGCCAAATAAATATCCTACCCGTACCTATGCCTACATTACAAGCCAATAACAACCCCTACATTATTTCATTCCAAATGTTCTGACATTAGTGGAGATTTACATAAGGGTCAAGCATATGGTATCACAGTTGCATGCATTGAACATGCTTGTAGTGTGAGTGCGCTTAAAAAAAAAGTCCTCAAATAATATGCTTCAAATATGTGTGAAATAAGACTTTTCTTGTTGTGAGGGCAATTGAGACATGAGGATTGGTATAATTCAAAATATTTGTTTGAAGCAAGGTGAGCAAATCTTGTTGATACTTAAGTATGTTTGAGGTACCACTTGAAGCTGTAAGAGTTACTTTGAATTCAATCTTTGTTAAAAAAAAGAGAGTTACATGTGATCCTAACTCCTAATACCAATTGTAATCAAGAATTGACTGTCTCTTTATTATTTATTAAAAAAAAAGAGGCAAGCACCCACTCTTTAATATTTTCCAAAACATTTTTTTAATTTGTTCCATTAAAAAAAAAAGATTTTACTTTTCCTTTTTGGGTTGTTCATTGTAAAAAGTGTCATTAGGTTAATCATGTCAGTGTGAGACGCCAATTTTACTTCATTGGGTTGTCCATCCCAATAATGTGACATATCTTTTGTCTTTAGGCTTTGAATATGACAAAGAATATCATTTTCCTATTTCATCATGTTCATATTGTACATTTTCTACTGATGATCTTGTCTCAGATTCTTTGCAGTATTTATCATCTACAGGATTTGAACTACATTTGACCTGATTCGTGGCTCAACAAGATATGTAGGCGCCACGAAGGCTCGGTCATATATCCAATGTGATTTTCTTTTCTCCTTATAATAAAAACTGAGACAAAATTTTTGAGAATATCTCAAAAATTCACAATAAAGGTGCTATCTCCAAAAAGTCAAGATTGGAGATCATTTTGAGATTTGCCAAAAGTTCTAGCTGGGACAAAATTTTTGAGGAAGACCTCAATAATTTCAACGAGTACTGTCAAAAGCTTCATAGTCAACTTCAAGTGATCCATCATCGCTTGAAGTTCAAAGTCAACTTGCAAATCTTCAGCATTATCATCGAGCCAACCACCTCGTTACAGTTGGACAGTCATTGAACCATCCGCCTCGTTACAGTGGACAAGCATCGAGTCATCCATCATTTGCATTATTCTTTGCATTTTAATTCGCCGAGAAGACCATTGCATTTAAGTCCCAACTATTCGAAGGTGAATAATGTGAACCCTATCTATTCAACGTTCAAGTCGGTGGAAACTTGCTTTGAAAGATATTTGCATTTAAGTTGCATCTATTCGGAGTTAAAAAATGTACACCCTATCTATTTAACGTTCAAGTCGGTCAAAACTTGAGTTGAAAGATATTTGCATCTAATTCGCATCTATTCTGAGGTGAAGGATGTGCACCCAATCTATTCAACGTTCAAGTCAGTCAAAACTTGCGTTGAAACATATTTGCATTAAAGTAGCATATATTCAGAGGTGAAGGGTGTGCACCCTATCTATTCAACGTTCAAGTCGGTGGACACTTGAATTGAAAGATATTTACATTTAAATCACATCTATTCGGAGGTTAAGGATGTGCACCCTATCTATTCAACGATCAAGTCGGTGGAAACTTGCGTTGAATGATATTTGCATTTAAGTCGCATCTATTCGGAGTAGAAGAATGTGCACCCTATCTATTCAACGTTAAAGTCGGTGGAAACTTGCGTTTAAGGATATTTGCATTTCAGTCGCATCTATTCGTAGGTGAATGATGTAAACCCTATCTATTCAACATTCAAGTCAGTGGAAACTTGCGTTGAATGATATTTGTATTTAAGTCGGATCTAATAGGAGGTGAAGGATGTGCACCTTATCTATTCAACGTTTCAAGTCAGTGGAAACTTTTGATGAAAGATATTTGCATTTCAGTCGCATCTATTCGGAGGTGAAAAATGTGCACCCTATCTATTCAAAGTTCAAGTCGATTGAAACTTGCGTTGAAAGATATTTGCATTTAAGTCGCAACTATTCGGAGGTGAAGGATGTGCACCATATCTATTCAACGTTCAAGTTGGTGGAAACTTGCGTTGAAATATATTTGCATTAAATTAACATTTATTCGAAGGTGAAGGATGTGCACCCTATCTATTCAATGTTCAAGTAGGTGCAAACTTGCGTTCAAAGATATTTGCAATTAAGTTGCATCTATTCAGAGGTGAATTTCAAGTCGTTGGAAACTTGCGTTGAAAGATATTTGTCTATCAGTCGCATCTTTTCAGAGGTGAAGGATGTGCACCCTATCTATTCAACGTTCAAGTCGGTGGAAACTTGAGTTGAAAGATATTTGCATTTAACTCACATATATTCGGAGGTGAAAGATGTGCACCATATCTATTCAACGTTCAAGGCGGTGGAAATATGCGTTGAAAGATATTTGCATTCAATTCTTATCTATTCAGAGGTTAAGGAAGTGCACCCAATCAATTCAAAGTTCAAGTCGGTGGAAACTTCCGTTAAAAGATATTTGCATTTAAATCGCATCTATTCGGTGGTGAAGGATGTGCTATCTATTCAACTTTCAAGTCGGTGGAAACTTTCGTTGAAAGATATTTGTATTTAAGTCGTATCTATTCGGAGGTGAAGGAAGTTCACGCTATCTATTCATAGTTCAAGTTGGTGGAAACCTGCGTTGAAAGATTTTAGCATTTAAGTCGCATCTATTCGGAGGTGATGGATGTGCACCCTATCTATTCAACGTTCATGTCGGTGGAAACTTGAGTTGAAAGATATATGCATTTAAGTTGCATCTATTTGGTGGTGAAGGATGTGCACCCTATCTATTCAATGTTCAAGTCGGTGCACACTTGCGTTGAGAGATATTTGCAATTAAGTCACATCTATTCGGAGGTGAATTTCAAGTCGGTGGAAATATGCGTTGAATGATTTTTGCATTTAGGTCTCATCTATTCGGAGGTCAAGGATGTGCACCGTATCTATTCAATGTTCAAGTCGGTGGAAACTTGTGGTGAAAGATATTTAGATTTAAGTTGTTTCTATTCGAAGGTGACAGAAGTACACCCTATCTATTTAACATTCTAGTCAGTGGAAACATGTGTTGAATGATATTTGCATTTGCGCATCTATTCAGATGTGAAGGATGTGCACTCTATCTATTCAACGTTCAAGTTGTTGGAAACTTTCGTTGAAATATATTTGCATTTAAGTCGTATCATTCGGAGTTGAACAGTTTGCACCCTATCTATTGAACATTAAAGTCGGTGGAAACTTGCGTTTAAATATATTTGCATTTAAGTTGCATCAATTTGGAGGTGAAGTATGTGCTCCTTATCTATTCAACATTCAAGTCGGTGGAAATTTGCGTTGAAAGATATTTGCATTTAAGTCGCATCTATTCGGAGGTGAAGGATGTGCACCCTATATATTCAACATTCAAGTCGCTGTAAACTTGCATTGAAAGATATTTGCATTTAAGTCGCATCAATTTAGTGGTGACGGATGTGCGCCTTATCTATTCAACGTTCAAATCAGTGGACACTTGCATTGAAAGATATTTGTATTTGAGTCACACCTATTCGGAGGTCAAGGATGTGCACCCTATATATTCAACGTTCAAGTCAGTGGAAACATGCATTGAAAGATATTTGCATTTAAGTCGCATCAATTTAGTGGTGACGGATGTGCGCCTTATCTATTCAACGTTCAAATCAGTGGACACTTGCATTGAAAGATATTTGTATTTGAGTCACACCTATTCGGAGGTCAAGGATGTGCACCCTATATATTCAACGTTCAAGTCAGTGGAAACATGCATTGAAAGATATTTGCATTTAAGTCGCATCAATTTAGTGGTGACGGATGTGCGCCTTATCTATTCAACGTTCAAATCAGTGGACACTTGCATTGAAAGATATTTGTATTTGAGTCACACCTATTCGGAGGTCAAGGATGTGCACCCTATATATTCAACGTTCAAGTCAGTGGAAACATGCATTGAAAGATATTTGCATTTAAGTCGCATCAATTTAGTGGTGACGGATGTGCGCCTTATCTATTCAACGTTCAAATCAGTGGACACTTGCATTGA
>JAJOOE010019829.1:0-12033 GCA_036250405.1 Solanum raphanifolium
GTATGTGAAAATTAAAAGTCTGAATTAATAATGTAAAAAATAATACAACAAGTAACTGATTCACTATTTGTAATTAATTTATTTCAATGATTATATATTTAATAATTTTAAAAATTGCATTTTATGTATATTTTTGTATTATTATTAAACTATTTTATCTTTACTCTATTTTAATTCATTTTTCTATTATAATTTTACACAAATTTAGGAATGTAAAGAATATTTTGAACCTTCTGAATTAGAAAAAAAACATATACAAAATATACCAACATGTCATTTAATCTTATGATATTTAATATTTTATGTGAAAAGTTTGAATTAATAAATTCTTAACAAGAAAAATTATGTGTCCACGCAACGCGCGGATACGTATACTAGTTATCATAAAAAAAAAAAGAGTTAAAATAAAGAAGTTTAGCGTTAGAAGGCCTATCAGATTATCCCTTTTATCGAATGATTTGCAAATTTCAATCTAAAGTCGATTAAATCACAATTAATTCTTGAAAGGACAAGCACGAAATATAATTTCTGAACTTTATATAATTTATGTTCACCCATTTTTTTAAAAATAATTTTGATTTGTCGATTTGGTCTTTATATATATCTCCAAAATATTAATTATATCAATCTTATCTGTAAATTTTTGAGAAATGAAAATAATTGTAACAATGATTGGTCATTCTCAATTTTAAACTCAATGAGCCTTGTATTGTTATCTTGAATTGAACATGAAGATTTTCTAGAAATATTCATTTGAATATTTTCACTATTTGTTCCCATTTTCTTATGCAACAATCCAACCAATTCAACATAGTTAGTTAAGGTAGACATGCTAATAATCGTTTTAGCACATTCAGTATACATGAATCAGTTCATATCACTAATTATTTCATCACCCCAATACAAAACAACCATCACATAGTGTTCAAAGTTTGCCATCTTTATCCTACTGATAAAAAAAAGAATTTTTTTTTATAATTAATAAATTAGAAAAATAATTGTAAAGCTATAGTAAGAACTTAACATAATACGATATATTAACTTGAGTTATTTAATTCATACCTGATGAAGTTTTCTGAAAACTTTGTTGAATATTGTTGGAATATGTAGAACATTCCTTACAACAAGATTCATTTTAGAGAAAATGGCCAAAAGCCTCCCCAACCTATAGTCGGATTCTCAACTACACACCTATACGTCACGAGCATCCTATTACCCTCTTGAACTATTTTAAAATGGAATTAGTGCCACCCTATAATGCTGAGGTGGCAAAGAAAGTGTATTCACTCTCTTTGAGAGAGTGAGACAATTTTTGTTTTGTTAAACCTTTAACTTTGAAAATAATTTGCCCTTTTCTTATTAAGTTTCTAATTTTTTTAAAAAAAATTATGTTATCTTTTACTTCTATTTATCTTTTCTTTTTAATTTTTTTTCATTTTCTTTTTTTTTCCTCTTTAACCCTTCTTCGGATTTAAGTCACCAGAATTCCATAAACTTACTTCACTATTTAGCTGTCACTAATGCTATCTTTTTCTTCTCTTTTTTTTTCAAAAGAAATTGACTCCCCTTCTTTTAATCATAAATTTCAATTTTTCATTCTCACACCACCAATTTTACCGCTGCCATGTCGCCATTTCTACCTTTCTTTTTTCAGACCTAAAAACCCTCCGACTATCACAGTACGTGTTGTTATTGAATTTTGAGTAATAGTAGATTAAGAAGTATTTAAAAGTGAGACGTATAGATTAATTTCTTCTAAAACAATAAAATATACCTTTCGTAGATAGTGACATGGCAACGAGATTAAAAATAGCGAAATACTTCAAATCACAAATCCACTTTGAATTTTCCTATCATCTCCAACTCCAATATGCCATTCACTTTTCGAAAACTAAATGACCACCCGAACTTATCAATCCTGTCATCTAATTCTTTGATTGGCTGACTCAACTTTGATTCAACGATATTATCAAACTTCACTAAAATTATGAAAAAGAAAATAAAATAAAAAATAAAGAAAGAATATACAGAAGAAGAAAGAAAGAAGAATGTAATGTGCTTGTGAATTTCATATCAATGGAGAAAAAGTGGCAAAGAAAAGTCAAAAGGGGGATTAAAAATAAAAGAGAAAAAGAGAAAAGAAAATATAAAATAAAGATAAAGAATAATAACTTTTTTACTAAAAAAAATAAGATTATATTATGTGACAGGCGAGTGTATCTCACTACTTAACATAAATCTGGGTATGACTTTTTAAGGGGGTATATATTTCACTTTTAAAATGTTTAGGGGGGTAATAGGACACTCGTGAAGTTGGAGTATGTAGTTGGGATTTCAGGTATAGATTGGAGGGGTTTTAGACCATTTTCTCTTTATTTTATAATCACATGTGGTCAGTTCGAAAAATAGAGGAATATGACTTTAACAAAGTGTCGTAATTGGCAGTCACATTTTTAAGGTAAAACTTTACTGATAATAATGTTTTATAGCTAAATTTGTAGAATTCAATTCTAAGTTGGCAGGATTTGATGACCGTGATTCAGAGGCGGACTCACACCTTCAGGAGGGAGTGCATGTGCACCAGCTAACTTCGAAAAATATCATATGTATACATGTGTATCTATTTTGAGAAACTGACAGAACTAGGATATTTTTAACAGTGCACCCATGAAAAACATAAGAGTGACCTTGTGCTGTTGGTATAAGTTAGAGAAACCACCTCGAGAACAGGGTTTCAAATCCAGATAAAGACCTTTTTCATTATTTTTATTTTAAGTTTAGCTCAGAGCTCATATTTGAGGTAAGATAATATTGGTGCACCCGATGTCTTCATATTCTGGGTTCGCATCTGCTTTGTTGGAGTCTTCAGAAACATTACAGTGAGTAATGTTTTAGGTGTAAAACGTGTCTTAGAATAACGTATTAAAAAACGTTACTCAGAGTAAGGAATTACGCATAAAATTTTTCTTTTTTGAGTCCAAGTTACAAGCCACATAAAACATTTGAAAGGTAATCAAACAATCAAATAATTAAATTCAAGAAAAAAAGGTAATCAAGCAATCAAATAATTAATTAAATTCAAGAAAAAAAGGTAATCAAGCAATCAAATAATTAAATTCAAGAAAAAGTAAATAAACACACTAGCTGTAGCATGATAACTATATCTTAACCAAGTCAATTCAAGTTCATACCATAACAATCATAAACTATCATAATCCTAGAAGAAGTTTAGCTCCACATAGACATGGAAGAATTACAATAAATTATCCTAAAAAAAAACATAAAAATAAATAAATATGAAAAAGAAAGATAAAACCAAAATTTTACAACCTATATATTTTGCTTTCAAATCTTTTCAACTTTGCTCATTGTTTTAATCCTACACATGAAAAATATAATACTAAGCAAAAATTCATATAATACTACTCAAAAGACAATTCAATAAATAAGTAAAAGCTGGGGCTCCAAAAACCCTTGCTTCACTAGCTTTATTAGATTCCAATAGCATTTCCAATGACTGATTAAAAGTCGAAGAGTCAAAATAAAGATGATTTCTCTTGAGTAGCTTTTTGATAATAAACATTTAACACAACTTTGAGCCTTTAAGTTGGTAACCGTTTTTGTCATGTGACAATTCATATACTTGGTTGCTATTTACCGGTCGAGAGTCTTTCAAAAATCGTAGTTATATCTTCACGAGATAGTGATAAGATATGCGTACATTTTATTCTCGCTAGACATCCACTTAGTGGTAATGAGTACAAGACATATACTCCCTTCATTTTGTAATACTTGGTTGCTATTGACCGGTCGAGGATCTTTCAAAAACGATATTTGTACCTTCACGAGATAGTGATAAAATATAAGTACACTCTATTCTCCCTGGACTCTCATTTAGTGGGATTTAATTAACTAGGTATGTTATTGTTGTTGGTCGCTATTAACCTAATACATATCTCTTTAAAAAAATTTAATTAGAGATGTATGAGTTTTAACACTCTAAATTTTACTAATACTAGGGAATTTGGCCGCGCTTCACGCAGTTATGAAATATATATGTAAATTTATTTTAAAAAATAATTATGATACAAAAAATAAAAATAAAAATTATAGAAATAAGAAAAATGATAAAATCACAGTACAAATATTTTTTGTAGAATTAGAGCTTAAGTGAATTACATTTTTATCATCAAATGTTTTTCAAAAATAAAAGACTAATTTATTAAGAAAAAAAATCATATATTATGATGTTAATACATAAAATTCGGATAAACATATTTAAGGACTTGAATTTTTTTCTTATTTTTGTCAAATGATAAATTTACTATCCGATGAATCTTCCTTTAGTTCGGAAAAATAAACGATGAAACTAAAAATAGGAGGAAATAGAGATGAATATTTTTATTTCATTTCTTCTTCGATATTTAATCCTTTCTTTGTCCTTATTTTTTCTCTTATTATCATCATCTAAATAATTATTATTCTCTATTTTTCATTATCATCTAAATAAACCTCTATTGCTAATTTTTCGTATATATCTTATATTATTATGGTGATTCATTAGAAGTAGAAGAAATGAACAAATTTAAATGGTTCTTCACCATAAGAAATACCTAATAATTCCGTATTTCAATACTTAATATGCAGTTTTTGAGCTATGATTAATAAAATTTAAACGTCTATTAGCGTAGTTAGTTGTGTTCTGACAAAGTTACAAATAACTAATTTGAGCCTAAATGAAAATGTAATTTAGTAAAATTAAAATTTTTATAAGAAACTAAATTTTAAAAAATATAGAGAGAGAGAACAAATGAAAAAGCAAGTAAAAAGAGAAAAATAACAACACAATTTTGTCAAGTCCTTAATCACAAAAACAAAGATGATAAAAATCATATAATCAATGCAATTATTTTTGAGCTTTTATTAGACACCCCTTCTATCCATATCCAAGAGCCTTTTCATGGAGTCAAACTAAAGTATAAATCTGATCCTATAACAATAATATAGAATATCACTATTTCAAATATGGAATAAAAATAATAATCTTGAGTAAGAATCTAATGAAAAAATATATGAATTTATATAGACAAGATTGAAGAAATTAATATCATAAGGTATCTTAAATTTTGAAATTAAATAGTTGGGGGTTATAAATATAAAATTTAAAGAAAAAGAGTTAATAATATTAATTAAAGTAAAAGTTCAATTAGGTATAAGTTATGGAGATAAGAATTTTAAAATAAATAAAAGAAGGAAAAAATAAAATAATGAAGACAAAAAAAAAAACTCATGAAACTATTCAACATTTGTTGGGTGTTTAAGTTTTATTAGGAAAGCAAGCAAATCAACTTCTTCTCTTTTTGTACTACTCCATTGTGTTTAACAAAAGTGAAAGAGGAAAAAAAATTTAATAAAAAAAATAGATAAATAACTTGAAATATTAAAGTAGTAAATATTGAGACTTTTAATTTTTTGTAACAAAGAATAATAATGAGTGTAAATAATTTTTCAGACATTTAAGTATAACAATAAATAGAGGAGTAGTAATTGATATATTTATTTTTTGTACAATAAGTAAATAGAAAATATGAAAAATGTGGAAAAAAGATAAATAGAATCTTTGGCCAAAGAGAGGTGCAACTTCATTTCTCTATGAGATTTTTAAGTACAAAAATATGTAATAGCTATAAGAAATGTATCATAGATAATATACTTTCAAGCATGGCAAAATTTTAGAATATTGAAATCAAAACAATACATTAATGAATCTTTAAAATATTAGAAGCATTCAAACTTTATACTAATATGATCATCTCTCTTGATGAATCTTTCAACATAATTAAACTTTCTTCTTCATTTTGATGATCTTGTACTAAATTAATGTGAACATCTCTTTATAATGAATCTTTGATCTTCATCAAAGTGAAGAACATATCATGTCATTGTCTTTTTTATGATTTCTTATGGAAAAGATGAAGAATAATTTTATTTTATTTTAAAAGAGAAAAAAACTACACTATTAGAAAGAAAGAATGAGAAAAAAACTACACTAATAGAAAGAAAGAATGAGAAAAATGAAAAATGAATATTCAACATCACTATGGATGATTGTAATTTATAGATTTGATAATCCATAAGTATAAGTTGAAGAGACATATTATTTAAGTAGAGAATATGAATAGATGGAGGTTTTTTGTAACTCATTAGATTAAATTAGAATAGTAAATATGATTTTTTATTTATTTAATAAATAAAATATTTAATGAAAAGAATTAAGAAAAAAAAATCTCAAAAATGGAGGCCATAGAGAGGTGCCACATCACCTTGTCTATGTTTCTACTTTATATTATATATAGATATAGATTATTTGATTTATTTATTTAATACTAACGATAATATAAAAAAAGAAAAAAATCTCTTAAATTTTTAAAACAGATGAGTAAAATGAAAATCTATTGATGTTGGAGAAAAGTAAAATGAAACTGAAGGAGTGATAGTAGTGTAATGATCCGGAAAATCCTTTTTGGAAATTTTTGAGCTATTTGTTAATTACGATTGTTTAGTTGACGGGTGATTTTTAAATAATTAATTTTAATTGGTGGCTAATCAGTGGCGGAGCCACCCTATTATGAGGGGGTTCATCCGAACCCCATTCGACGGAAAATTATATGATTTATACATGGTTAAAATAATTTTTTAGTTATATATAGTAGAGGTCGAACCCCTTTCGGCTACTTCGTATGTCTATTTTTTAAGATTTTGAACCCCCTTATTGAAAATTTTAGCTCTGCCACTGTAGCTAATGGGCTAAGTCCACAATTTATTTAAAACCCAATACTATTTGGCTCATATATGAAAATAAATTAGTAGGATTAAATAATTTTAGACTAAACAAACTTAAGAAGAAAAGAAAAAAAAAGAAAAAGAAAACCTGGAAGCCGAATACGACGACAACAGGTACTGCGTCTTGCCTTTCTACTTTTTCTTATCAATGGTTGATGTTGGAGACAAAGTAAATGAAATTCTATATGGCCAATGATGAGGCAATGATGACTAATGATTGCCTCATCAAGAATATAATATGGTAATAAATGAATTCAAGGCAGATTATGCGTGCAAATGGTTTTGGCTTAATTCAAGTGTTCTGGCATTTCTATGTAATTGATTTATGATTTTTTCTTATAGTTTTCGTATTAAGATCCAAGTTTGATATACTAAGATATGTAATTAAATATCGGGTGTACTATATTATAAGAAAGTTATTAGGGTTGTAGTGTTTGGAGAAATTATGACTTAACCCTAGATTTGAAACTTGGAAAATATGATAGTTAATTGGCATCAAGATTTACAAACTTGATAATATAATTGGGTGAATTTTTGGTTCAAGGCTAAACACATAGTAATATGAGTGTTGTTAGTTTTGAAATCTTATTGTGGTCATTTATTTGAATAGATTGCTTTGGGTTGGGAAGTTCAACGAAAGGGAAGGCTCGAGTCCTGGAGTGAATTGTTGATTAACAGAGGCAAGTGGATTTCTAAACCTTTGTTAAGTGTATGAAATTCGTGTATTTCCTTGTAATATGTGTTTGGGGGTAATGAGACTTGGTGATGGGTTGACTTGTCCATACTGATTAATTCTAATGATGAAAAAAGGGTAATAAAAGGCAATGTGATTAATTGTTGGTGTGTGATGTGTTGAGATTGGTTTGAAAGACTTGTTGAATCATTGTGTTGTTGTGAATTGTGCATTGTTATGAAAATGACCATCTCCTCATTATGTGAACATGTCATTTGCATTGTTTTGATACATGATTGTGACAAGTGTTATGTGAACTGAGAAAGAATAAGAAATTAAAGAGGATGTACCATTTCGAGAGATGTGTCGCGGGCTGCGACGGATTCTATATATCGAGGGACGTATCATGCGCCGCGATGAATACTATTATCGAGGGACGTGTCGCGCACCGCGACGGAAGCATGGATAGATATGTCCCCCATGGGTCCCGAACTGAGAGACAACGAGTGTCTATCACTAGGTCAGATATGCATCACTATACTTGACATTGCATTCCATTGCATTGCTCATATTTATCATTAGTGAACTTGATATTGTGTTTTGCTGATCTTGTGAGTGCCTTTCTGTGGAACTTTGATTGATGAATATTGAGCTTGTTGTTGAGGATATGTAATTGTTAGAGTGTTGTTGAGCTGTGTTCTATGTGAATTATGAACTGTTAGGTTGGGTTGGTTTTAAGCAGGTTGTAGTTGTGGAGGTTGTAATTGATGAATATTGAGCTTGTTGTTGAGAATATGTGATTGTTAGAATATTGTTGTTGAGATATGAGCATGTAAATTGTGAACTGTTAGGTTGGACTGGTTTTATGCAGGTTGTAGTTGTGGAGGTTTGGTTGGGGTGTAAGGAGTACTCGTATTCTATCCCCTTAGCTTGTGTTTAGAGGTTTACTTGCTGAGTAACGTGTGGTTTGATACTCACCCCTTGCTACTACATTTTTTTGTAGGTTACTAGCTCGGACCTTTGTATATTTTCTCTTCTCCTTGTTTGAGGCTTCTTGTGGAGGTTTGTGAGGTAGCTGCTTGTCATTTCAGCGGACCTTCTTTCTCCTTAATTATGATCTTGTTCTATTCTAGAAACAATGTCATTTGAAACTTGTATTTTCTTTCAATTTTGTTATAACACATTAGAGGCTTGTACACGTGATGACAACCAGATTTTGGGGGTATTTTTTGAGTTGATTATAAAAATTTCCACATTTTATTGTAATGGTTGAGTTTTAGGCTGACTTGTCTTGGTGGGATAAGATGAGTGTCATCACGTCCAATTTTGGGTCGTGACAAAATGGTATCAGAGCCCCAGATTCATAGGTATCACGTGTATACAAGCCGAGTCTAAGTAGAGTCTAGAGGATCAGTACAGAGACGTCTGTACTTATCTTCGAGAGGCTATAATGACTTTTAGGAAAAATCATTCACTTTTTGAATCGCTATCGTGCGTCCTTGGTCCAATTTGATTCTTATTGCTTCACTCCATTCACTCTCACTTATAGTGATGACTCGTGTGTAGTTCCTCATGTGAGCAGTTGGTGTGTCGTGTATGACTTGAATGTTAGACCTAGTACTAAAGTTGAAGTGATAAACTTATGGAAATGATGGGTGGTCAGATTATGAATGTTCAGCAATTTGAAAGGATTGAGTAAGGTGATGACTCGATGATGCATTGTGAGGATATTTGAATGATGAGATTGGACAATGGTTTGAGGGACTTCATGAGCGTGTGATCTTTTTAGGTTAGTTACCTCAATAGAGGGAATAATACTTGTGTTGTATAGGCAAAATCGGGATTGGCTCGACAATTGAGAGTGAAATTATTAAAGGAAATGTTAGGTAATGAACAACGTCTCTTTGAAAACTACAGTTAGTAATGTTTTCATAACATATATGGGCTACTTAGTGAATGATGAGAATGATGTTACATTAATTGAGGTCAGAATCTCTACTGTAGTTACATAGATTGAGCGCATGTCAAAGAGGAACATGAAATGACTACTATAATGGTACCGATTCTTACCTGGTTAGAGTGATTGAGTGTGTTATTTCTACTATCGACCTGATATATGAAGAAATTGATATCGCTTTAGATGAGAGACCGAATAGACTTGGTAGTGTATTGCAGTTATTCAATGGATAGAAATGTATGGGCTATTTGGGTACAATCTTCTCAGTAGGTATGATGTGTTCTATTGGTGGATCTAACTGACTTTCACAATGTGGTACTAGTGGTACATGAAAACGGATGCGTCGATTTTCAAGTGCGAATACTAACTACTTAAAGAGTTATCAATTGTATCACATGCTTGTATAATGAGACTCGGTGTTGCATTTACATTTGAGAAATCAATTAGGTTGTTACTGCGGATGTTTGGAGTTAAGTAGTGTGTATAAGGAAGATTTTAGTGGTGGATCGTTGATACGGTGTTAATGCGTTAGGCTGAGAAGTGTATCCCGAGGGTTCTAAATGAGGATCAGTGATTTCATCTTAAGGTCCAAGGGAATGGATAGATACCAAAATGACAAGCTTATGGGTAAAGGAAGTCCCAAAGAGTATACTTGTGTGAATGTAATTGAAAATTTTAGCAATAAGTGCATATAAAAGTGGGTTAGTCCTTTGAATTTGATTGGTATAACTGGGTTTAAAATGGCATACTGATGAAAAAGTTGACTTCGTGGTGATGACAAGAGATAACTGAGTCTGATGGTAATAAGAGTTCGTGATAGATTGGGATTAGGATGCAACTATATGATAAAGATTGTTGGTTAAATGGATTTTTTGTGGTAATGACGACTTGCGAGTATCTAATGTTATGGTTTGCTACTATTTGATGAGTAACGTGGTTTGCATGGAAAGTTATAGGAGGTGCTGAGAAACCACTCGAATAGAATTAACATGAACTAGAGTCACAAATGAAAAGAATTAATGGGATGTATTTTAGTCATTGGAAAGAGGCAATCGAGAACAAAGATATTTACTCTAATTGCAAAGGACAAAGATATATCTTTAGAGAGTTGAGAATTGGGTTCAGAGATACGTGGTTCTATATATTTTGCTCTTATTATGGTAATAGTGTCACAGGTTCATCAGATTGGTTAAAAACAATTGGGTAAGATTTAAGAAAGAAGTCTACACATGTTTGACTCGAGTGTGGTGATAGGTTCTTTTACGGTTTTAAGTTGGGAAGTTCAATGAAAGGGAAGGCTCGAGTCCTGGAGTGAATTGTTGATTAACTGAGGCAAGTGTTTATTTACCCTTCTTAAGTATATGAAATTTGTGTATTTCCTTGTAATATGTGTTTGGGTAATGAGACTTGGTGATGGGTTGACTTGTCCATATTGATTAATTCTAATGATGAAAAAAGGGTAATAAAAGGCAATGTGATTAATTGTTGGTGTGCGATGTGTTGAGAATTGTTTGAAAGGCTTGCTGAATCATTGTGTTGTTGTGAATTGTGCATTGTTATGAAAATGACCATCTCTTCATTATTGTGAACATGTCATTTGCATTGTTTTGATAAATGATTGTGAAAAGTGTTATGTGAACTGAGAAAGAATAAGAAATTAAAGAGGATGTACCATTTCGAGGGACGTGTCACGCGTTGTGACAAATTCTATATATCGAGGGATGTATCGCGTGCCACGATGGATACTATTATCGAAGGACGTGTCGTGCACCGCGATGAATGCATGGACAAATATGTTCCCCATAGGTCCCAGACTTAGAGACAGCGGGTGTGTATCACTAGGTCAGATATGTATCACTATACTTGGTATTGCATTCCATTGCATTGCTCATATTTATCATTAGTGAACTTGATATTGTGTTTTGCTAATCTTGTGAGTGCCTTTCTATGGAACTTTGATTGATGAATATTGAGCTTGTTGTTGAGGTTATGTAATTCTTAGAGTGTTGTTGTTGAGCTGTGTGCTATGTGAATTATGAACTGTTAGGTTGGATTGGTTTTAAGCAGGTTGTAATTGTGGAGGTTGTAATTGATGAATATTGAGCTTGTTGTTGAGAATATGTGATTGTTAGAATGTTGTTGTTGAGATATGCGCTTGTAAATTGTGAACTATTAGGTTGGACTGGTTTTATGCAGGTTGTAGTTGTGGAGGTTCGGTTGGGGTGTAAGGAGTACCCGTATTCTATCCCCTTAGCTTGTGTTTAGAGGTTGACTTGCTGAGTACTGTGTGGTTTGATACTCACCCCTTGCTACTACATTTTTTTGTAGGTTACTAGCTCGGACCTTTGTATATTTTCTCTTCTCCTTGTTTGAGGCTTCTTGTGGAGGTTTGTGAGGTAGCTGCTTGTCATTTCAGCGGACCTTCTTTCTCCTTAATTATGATCTTGTTCTATTCTAGAAATAATGTCATTTGAAACTTGTATTTTCTTTCAATTTTGTTATAACACATTAGAGGCTTGTACACGTGATGACAACCAGATTTTGGGGGTATTTTTTGAGT
>JAJOOE010019830.1:0-11834 GCA_036250405.1 Solanum raphanifolium
ACAATAATATTGAATATTTGTTCTTTAGTTTTACATTGGTTTAGACAATTAAAATATATAATCTAATTTTAATTTTCCTTAAATATTTAGTAATGTAACTAATACTTATTAAACTTATTTTAGCATGATTTAGTACTTTTAAATTATGATTATTTTCATTATGACTTTGCAATATTTATTTTATATGATGATTTCATTATTATTTTTTATTGAATATTTTTCTGTCATCAGTACTCATCTCATATTTTGTGTTATTTTTTTAAGAAATACCTTAGATAATTGTATTTTGGTTGGACTAAAGAAATATTTGGAGCACAAGTTAATTATATGTTTGTATGTAAACTTTACCGAAAAAATCCAAAAATCTGAGGATTATTAGTTTGGTTTGATTTATAAATTGAAAAATTCAACACAGTGATTTGGTTTGGTATTTGAAAAACCCGAACCAACCCGAGGTTGAAAAACCTGAAAAAATCCGAATTTTATTAGTTTGGTTTGGTTTATAAATTTAAATTTTTTACACAAATGATTTGGTTTGATATTTGAAAAATCTGAACCAACCCGGTCATGTACACCCCTACAAGTAACTTTCAATTGAATTTTTTATGGTGCAAGGAGTTGGAAATTTTGTTTCACTATTTAGTTTCAAAACATGTGAACCTTAATTTTAAAATATAGGTTTTAGATATCCAAAATTTTAATGAAAAATAGATCATATTCCTAAGATTTCTCTCTTCAAAATAAGAAATAGATCCACATAAATAAATGTCTAAAATCTAAATCAATCGTAAGAATTTGCTGGTTCTTGAACCAAAACGCAATTTGCTTTGTTTTGTTTTTATCTATTTTTTCTTTTGCAAACTTTGAACTTTTTCATCAAATCGATATTTTCCTGGAAAGACTTTGTGCATTGCTTTGAAAATGACAACATTTTGTGAACTTGGAATTGATTGATGATTTGATATGGAGGCAGCACTCCATACTTGACTTTTACCTTTCCTCTCTCTTTCTGACAATAAAATTCTTAAGTAAGTTATTTCAATATGAAAATTCAAAGTGAAAGGGATATGTGGGTCAAGTAGTTTTCATTGAAATTTCCACAGCAAGATTCATTGCAATTACTTGTTAATTCAAAGAACTGCATTAATACTTCTCGGTGCAAGAAAAAAGATATTTGGAGGGACACTCCGTCCAAAAACTTGGTGTTGTTTCCCCCTTTAATAGGCCTTACGCCGAGAGAATCCAAATTAATCGGGTTCCAAATGTGGATATCAAAAATCGAATGAGAAATCAATTTTTTTTTATATAGAAAAAGTCACGTCTCATTCTAAATATGAGGTAAACAAGTCAATATCTTATAATTATACCAAAAATACACTCTGTCATATGACTTAGTCGTGTCTAATATTTAAGAATGATATTTCTCTACTTTTTAAGTGCTTTTTTTGAAATTTCTATAGCAAGACTTGTGCATTGACTTGGATAACAAACATTAATTTCCATATTTCTTTTCGGTTGCTATCAAATTTACCATAGGTCAAGGTGGAATTTTTATTTGAAAAAAATCTCTATTCGGATCTGAATGATTTTTTTATTTTATAAAAAAATAAGATTATTTTAGGTTTTCTTTTTTTGCTTTATCTTCTAAAGAAATTTCTTTAAATAGTTATTTATAAAATTAAGTAATCAAAAAAGAAGGAACAAAAAAGCAATAGCACCAATCGTTGTTTGAAGTGGGCTGATTAAAGTAAAGAAAGGAGGTGACTATAAATCAAGTTAATACATTTGGTACAAAATTTGATTTAACCATTCAAATGTAATCCACTTATAATACGGAAGATGGATGTAATAATGATATGTAAAATATATATGTGGATTAATAATATTTGAATCACCATTATTATTGAGTTTACAGTAACAATCATTTCCTTTTCACTTTATTATAAAAAAAAATCATGACGAAATTAAATATATTTTTAAAATTTATGAACAAACAAAAACGACTTAAAAATCATAGCTAGATTTTCACGTAAAAGAAAGTGTTCATTTTTTGTGGAAGGTGGCTCATGTCCATGCAAAGTGGACTCAGTCACTGCCAAGTCTGCTCCAATAATTCAAACTTTGAATTGACTACTCCTTAGCTTCCACTCTATCTAATATTATAATTATATAAGTAATACCTATTATATTTGTGTAAATTATTCATTTTATTCGGAAGACTTTTCACTTTTATTTGAAATTAGTTAACTTGATCGCGCTTCGCACAGTAACAAAACACATTATTTTAAAACAATAACAATAATTCTAATATAAATTAATTTTCATAAAATATAAATTACTTTACATGATATTTCAAGAAAACATTAGAACCAACTGTTTGAAACTTGCTATATAATTTATTAAAATAAGAGTTTAAGTTTTGTGAAGGGTTATAAGTGTATAAGATTTTCTACACCATCAAGTAATTTTTAAGATAAACATGATAACTTAATTAAGTAATTAATAGATATATTTTTAAATATAATTATAATTATAGTAAAATATAGCAAAGGAAAGTTGAGTCCTCTTTCTTCCCTACCTAAAATTAATTCATAGTTATCGTCTTAATTAGCCAAGTTTATTTGGTTTTCTAAATCTGATTTTTTTTTTGTTCTGTCTCTTTATCTTCTTGTTCTATTTTTTAGTTTTTGCGTCTTCTTTCGTTGTATTGATCTTTCAATTATTTTCAGTTAATCATGTTTTCAAGTTATTTGTGAATTTTTTCATGAATAGTAATTATATTTGTATTAGTAATTATATTGTTATCAACCTTTTGATCTTCAAAATATTTTGGATATCGTAATATTGCAGAATTTTTTTTATGCTTACTCTATATATAAATAAAAATTATTATGTAATATTATTTATTGCATAATAAATGATGATTAAATCACTAAATTAATGATAATGACTTTTGGACTTTCTAACTTTGAAAAATAGATAAATAATAATTAAGAAATAATTTTTGAATTTTCTAATTGTTATATATAAATAAAAAACAATTAGAATTTTTTTTAAAAAAAGTTGAGAGAAATTAATATTGTGTATAAACTAATAACTAATAAACCTTGACAGTCATACATGGGTCTCGAAGAATAAGCACTCTTTAAAACTCTAGCTTCTTCGGTGTGCAACTGTTAATTCTAATCATAAAGAAATGAATAAAAGAAATTTAAGGGAAGAAACTAACATAGGGTGTGTATTTAATTGTAATCAATATTTTTAGTTGAAAAAAAGAAGAAAAATACCGATGCTAAGTTAAAGAAAGATGCCGCGTACTCCTTTTTTGCATAATTTTATTATTATATCCTCTTTTTTAAAAAAAAAAAATTGAAATAAAATGAGGGTTTCTTTTAATTTAATGAAATGGTGGTAGGGAATTATATATCTTATAGTTGAGAATAATTAACTAATTAAAAATGCAGAAGGAAAATAAAGGAATTAGTAAAACAAAATAGTGGAAAGAAATTAATAACGTCACCACTGATTTCGGTTCCCTCATCTCTTCCTTTTCCCTTCCCTTAAATTCTTCCTTTCAATATGGAATATTATCTTCTTTCAAATCACAAAATATATTTTTCCTTATTTTCCTCCTAATTTGATAAAAATTTCACAAATAAATTGATAAACTGCATCCAATTTGGAGTTAGTCAAACAAATATGTGCCTATACATATATTGTTAAGTAACTTTCATTTGAAATTTCTCTGCCAAAACTCGTCCTTGTGTAAGGACTAAATAGTTTCAAAATATGTGAATATTAATTTAAAATATAAGTTATTGATAGCTAAAGTTTTAATGAATATAGATCCTATTCCTAAGATTTCTCTTACATTCTCCTAATATTGATATATTTCAAGAGAAAAAAGTTACTGCTATAGATGGTAAATATTTTAATGATATAGTATACCTAGGTGATTTTCCCTTTGATACGAATTAAGGGAACAACATGCCTTGCTTTACTATTGCTTTTTCCTTATTCTTTTGATGATAAAATTCATATTTATTTATTTCAATATGAAAATTCGAAGTGAAAGAAATTTCTGTGTTAAGTAACTTTCATTAATATTTCCACAACATTAATACTTTTAGGTGCAATAAAAAAGTTATTTGGAGGAACACTGTGTCAAAAACTTGGTGCTTACGTCTTTAATGTATCTCACACGGCGAAAATCTAGATTAATCAATGTCATATTGTGGATATTTAAAATCGAATGAAACTAAAAATAAAAAAATAGGCCATGTTTCATTCTAATATCACGTCCAATAAGGTCGGTCCCTCAACAATTCAATATCTTACCGTTATACCAAAACAAACATGCTACTTAAAAATGCTTGACTAAATCATTTATTGATCCAATAAAGTTATTTTTTTTCTTTATAAATAAATCTCCCTTCAGAATAAGAAATAGATCCACATAAATAAATGTCTAAATCAAGTGTAAGGATTTGTTGGTTCTTGAACTAAAAAACTGTTTCCATAATTTATTTATTTTCCTATTTTTTCTTTTGCAAGCTTTGGAATTTATCATTAAATTGATATTAAATTGTGTGGTATAGCTTTCTTTGAAATTTCTATAGCAAGACTTCTACATAGACTTGAGAATAATAACAAACACTGATTTCTCTATTTCATTTTAGTTGCTATCAAAATTACTATGGGTCAAGATGGAATTTGGAACTAATTACATTGTGATATAAATTATTGTTGCGTTTTTTTCGGAAAAATAACAAGTTTCACAAATAATATTCTACAAAGATTATTTCATTCACATCCTTCAACACACCTCATCTTCTCCCAGCTCGGTAACTCCTTGGCCTCCATTAGTTTAGACTAATGCTAAAGTTTACTAATATATATTAATCAAGCAATTAGATATCAGAAGGCTATTGTTAAGAACGATTAAAATTATGTCGCGACATTTTTTACTGGAATATGATTTTACCATTCAAATAATAACCCTCTCATATTCATTTATAATTTATTGTAAGGAAAAGACTCAAATATGCTATTGGACTTTGAGATAAAGCTCATTTGTGCCATCTGTTAAAAGTTTGACTTATCTATGCCATATTTATTTGAGAAAAATACTCATTCATGCCATTATTTTTGTTAAGTGAATGGCATAGATGAGTCAAACTTTTAATGGATTATATAAACGAAGCTTTATTCAAAGTTCAATGGCATATTTGAGCTTTTTCCCTTTAATTTTTTTTTAATTAATGACATGACCGAATGATAATTTACCACGTGGAAAAAATGATTTGCAAAACCGAAACTATTTTCAGTGAACAAATAATGACATGGATGAGCCTTTAATTCTCAAACGAAAATGGCATGGATGAGCCAATTGTTTAACAGATGACATAAATGAGCTCTTTTTCAAAGTTCGATGGCATTTTAAAGCATTTTTCCTTTATTATATAATTAACATAAGAGATACAGTTAGGTTTTAAAGTATATGGATTCTGAATCTGCCGTCAAATCCATAGGAAGCATTTGGTAGGGATATATAAGAATGATGATGAATATATAATGTACTAGTAACGTTTGTATTAGTTATCGTGCATTAACCATATGTATATTATTTCTTATACATTATTTAATTTAGTGTATTAAAAACAACATACATTGCATAATTATTTTTAAAAAATATTTATACAAGAATAAAATAATACATGTCAATTAAAATACCTAATGAACTTATGATATATTAGCCCCAGAATGAAAAATAAAAATGCCAAAATTGATAATTATTACTACTGCAATCCAACTTGGACTTGGTCAAGCAAATATGTGCCTATATATATATATATATAGTTGCATACCTTTATTGCATAGTTAGGAAGTGTTTGAAGCTAAAAATGGGGTATGCAGTTATTATGCTCTTAATTGTGTTTTTCTGTCATGAAGTTTCTTCAATATCCATATCACCTCACAAACATCAAACCATTTCACTTCTAAAATTCAAGAACACCTTAACTATAGATCCGTCAGCCTCTGGCGTTTTTCTTGAATATGGTCAGAAGTTCTATCCAAAAACGAGTTCATGGAACATGAGCAGAGATTGCTGCTCATGGGATGGAGTCGTATGCGATGACATCACTGGCCATGTCATTGAACTTGACCTCGGCCGCAGCGGACTTGTTGGGACCATTGATTCCAATAGCAGCTTATTCCAACTCTCTCATCTCCAAAGGCTTGATCTTTCTTTGAATAACTTCTCCAATTCTCATATCTCCCCTGAATTCGGCAAGTTTTCGAGCTTGACGCATCTTAATCTTTCTTACTCCTATTTCTCACGTCAAATTCCTTCTGAAATCTCTCATCTTTCCAAGTTACACTCTCTTCGTCTCTCCACAGATTTTGACAGTAACGGGCTAAGACTCACAACCCATGATTTTAAATCGCTTCTTCAGAACTTGACCCAATTAAGAGAGCTTCATCTTCGTGGCATAAACATCTCTTCCACCATTCCTCTGAATTTTTCTTCTCATTTAACAACTCTCAGGCTGTCAGAAACAGGATTGTATGGGATAATACCTGAGAGTATATTTCACCTGCCCAACTTGGAAATACTTAACTTAGGTTACAATGATCATCTCAATGGTTATTTTCCAAAGGCCAAATGGAACAGCAGTGCATCTCTCATTCAGTTAGATCTCAGTATGGTGAATTTTTCTGATAATTTTCCAGAGTCTATTGGCTATCATCTAACTTCGCTGCGTTATTTGTCTCTTGCAAGTTGCAACCTTAGAGGCCCTATTCCTGAATCTCTTTCAAATCTCACCCGCATTGAGTATTTGGTCCTTTATGGTAACTCCCTGAATGGAACAATACCACCAGGGATGTTATCCCTTCCATCACTAAAGATAATATTCTTGAGTAATAATCACTTATCTGGTCCCCTTGAAGATTTCAAGTCCAATTCACTAATCTGGATTGAGTTAGAGGGCAATCAGCTGCAGGGTCATCTTCCCCACTCAATTCAAAACCTTGTGAACCTAACAGATCTTGGTCTTTCTTTCAATAATTTTAGTGGTTTTGTGGATGTCAGCCTCTTTTCAAACCTTAAACAGCTTCAGTATCTTCGTCTTTCATATAATAATATCTCATTGACCAATGACAACAACGTTACTTTGCCCGAATCTCTTCATTGGTTAGAATTGGCCGCATGTGAAGTGAAAGAGTTGGAGTTTCTAAGATCCGCAAAGAAGCTTTACGACTTGGATCTTTCAAATAATAAGATTCAAGGAAGAATTCCTGATTGGGCATGGTCTAACTGGATGGTTTCATTGGAACATCTTAATCTATCCCACAATATGCTGACGAGTGTGGATTCAATTCCTCTTCAGTTTGTAAATACTATTGATTTGCGGTCCAATTTGCTTCAAGGTTCACTACCTATTCCGTCAAATTCCACAATATACTTCTTCATATCCCATAATAACCTCAGTGAAGAAATTCCTCCATCTATTTGCAACTTGACATCACTGATAATGCTGGATTTGGCGACAAACCATTTGCGTGGAGAAATTCCGCAATGTTTGGGTAGTATTACGGCCCTCCAGGTTTTGGATATGCGCCACAACAATCTTTCTGGGAATATTCCAACAACTTTCATCAATGAAAGTTCACTGAGCAGCCTCAACTTGCATGGCAATAAACTAGAGGGGAAAATCCCACAATCCTTGACCAATTGCAAACAACTTGAAGTTCTTGATTTAGGAGACAATCACCTCAACGACACATTCCCCGTGTGGTTGGGGACTCTACCAAAGCTGAAAGTTCTAAGCGTGCGATTCAACAAATTGCATGGTCCCATCAGAACATCAAGGATTGAGAACATGTTTCCAGAGCTTCGAATCATAGATCTCTCTTACAATGCCTTCTCAGGAAACTTACCTTCGAGTTTGTTTCAACATCTGAAAGCCATGAGGACAATTGATCTATCATTGGAAGCATCAAGATATGGTGGAGATCGATATTACCAAGACTCGATAGCTGTCGTATCCAAGGGATATGAGCGTGAAGTTGTGAGAATCTTGTTTTTGTACACCACTATCGATCTTTCAAAGAACAAATTTGAAGGACATATTCCAACTATTATGGGAGATCTCATTGCACTCCGTATGCTGAATATATCTCATAATGGATTGGAAGGTCATATACCGTCATCACTTGGAAGTTTATCTTTGGTTGAATCACTGGACCTGTCAAGTAACCATCTTGTAGGAGAGATACCAGCACAATTTGCTTCTCTTACTTCTCTTGCAGTCTTAAATCTTTCCTACAATCATCTCGAAGGGTGCATTCCTCATGGAAATCAATTTCAGACCTTTGAGAACAATTCATATGAAGGCAATGATGGATTACGTGGTTTTCCTGTTTCAAAAAGTTGTGGGATAACTTATGCCGTATCTAGACAGCTAGACGGTGAAGAAAGCAATTCTGAATTTCAGAGTGATTTTCGGAAAGCTGCTCTTATGGGCTATGGAAGTGGACTATGTATTGGAATATCCATAGTATATTTCATGATGTCAAGTGGAAAACCGATATGGTTTGCAAGAATCATTGTAGAGCTGGAGCACAAAATAATGATGAGAAGGAGAAAGAAGCAGCGGAGGCAAAGGAATTGCAGAAGAAGAAATAATCACTAATAATATTACTGTCATTTCTTTAAGGAAAAGATGTAATAAGTTGTAGACGTACTATCATTAAATCCTGTTTGCTTAAAGTGTATAGCAACATTTGACCATGAAAATTGAGGGTGAGATAATCTTTAATGATAAGTTATATGCAATATAAAATCTTATGAACCATCCACAATTAGTTCATTGAAATTCCAAAATAATAAACCACAAAAAACAAGAATCTATTCGAGGAAGAGATGAAAAATATTTTGTTCCACGACAGAAAATTATTTTATTCTTGTCCTCCAAAAGATGCATTGGTGGTGAATGAGATTCAAAATCTAGCTAACTATATTTTCTTTTCATTTTGCACATTAATCCTTTTGTGAACATAAAATCACTGAAAAAAGAAGGTGAAGAAAGGAGAATATGCATTGCTGATAAAACTTGAAAGTATTATACAACAGAGAAGAGAGGTTAAAGGAAGTTTCAACAGTGGAAATCTTAAAGCAACCACTCTGAGAAAGCTCTGGAAATTAGTAGCTATTCAATAAGGTGATGGTTACACTTCCCAACTTATTTGTCTTTCTGTGATTTAATATAATTTGATTACAAATTTATAATAATTTAATGGTAATATTTTATGATTCTTTTTCTTACAATTTTGTATAACTTGAATATTGAAGAAATAGTTCATGACTAATCAGTTAAAATGTCCAACTTATAATGGATATTTTGGTAATCCATTTTTTTTAACTTTAAAAGGCTTCCACTTTCAAAATAATAATATAATATATGAAAAATGAAAATTTAGAAATTAATATAACATAAAAATAATAATTATGTTTTGGAGACTTAAGTATAATTTAATTATGAAGTATAATATTATATTTTTATCCCAAAGATAATATTTATTATTGAAAATGGTATTCATTAGTAAGTATATTTCGAGATTTGAAATGTTAAAAACAATTGATGAGAAAAATAGACTTTTGTAATGTACAAATAATTGATAAATAAAAAATGAGAAAAATAAAAAGCAAACAGGAGAAAAATAGTTTGATAGTCCATAAGAAGTGCTAAAATATTCAATAGAACAATTACCTACGATGAGAACCGAAAAGAAAGAAATTATATCTTTTCACTGATTCAACCGTATAAAATCTGCATAAAGGAAAAAATATATAATTAATTAGTGTTGCAAAGTTAAATTGGTATTCTATTATCCCAAAAACCTTGTATAAAACAACAATATATAATCACACGATATTCATGAAGAACACAAAAAAAGAAGAAGAGAAAATTGATCAATCCATGTTTAGAAAGATACAACGGACTTTATGATATTTGCCATTTTAGAGCTTACCTTCCCTAAATTAAAATTTTGTTTTCATGTTGCCCAGAAGATTAAGCTGATATCTTTCTTCAGCATTGTCTCGTAATTGGTTTTGTTGATAATAAAAAAAATACACGTGATAAGAAAAAAAAAATCTTTCATTCTAAAAAAATAAGAAAATACAAGAGTTGAATGTGGAAGATAAAGAAATCTCTCAATTCTGAAAAACTTATGGGGGATTATCTCTTAGGAGGAAATAGTTACTCCCTCCGTTTCAAAAAGATTGGTCTGGTTTGACTTGGCACGAAATTTAAGAAGACTTTTGAATCTTGTGGTCCTAAATTAAAGTTATGTCAAATGTACAAAATTGCCCTTAATATTGTGGTCTTAAACATGCCACGTGGAAAGCAAAAAGTAAAATGTTACCAAAAAAGGAAATAGGTGATTTTTTTGAAATTGACTAAAAAGAAAATAAGGTCATTTTTTGTGAAATGGAGGGAGTATATGTCAATGTGATCATTAAATTGACAGAAAAGAAACAGTTGTTTATTAAATAAAAGTAATGACTTTTGGTCTTTCTTGTCTCCTCTTTTTTTGGTAAAAATAAATTCAAATGAAGAGATTCTTTTAGGAAAGGACAAAATGGTAATTCAACTTTGAAATTAAAAGCTGTCACTTATAATAATATATACTAGTCTCCGGGCACGTGCATTGCACGTGTATCTCGAATGAAAATCAATAAAAATAAATAAATTAAAAAGTATATAATAAACTATTAGGAGGAGAAGATGTTTTTTACAAGTGTTCTCTCGATATTTTTGATCTACTGCACAATAGATAAGTCTCAAAAGCTTACCCGTCTATAAGCAATTAAATGTACATACAGTCAACAACAACTAAAAAATACATAAAATTCTGATCAATCAAAAGGTGAATAGATATCAACATTTGTAAAATATTCTAGGAAAGCACCGCAAGTTATAGAAGTAAAAAGGGAAAATGCGACGTTACTTAAAGTCTTCTTGTATTCTTAATGTGTGTTTCGTTACAAATACAACTACTTCCTTGTAGACTTTTAGATATACCCAGACTTACATTTATAGGTTTACAACTACTATCCATCACTGCTAGAGAAGACTTGGAGTCGCTACATTTGTTTAAGAAAATGTGATATTATTTTGCTAGCAAACAATTGCAATTTCAATATATTATTAATAGTTTAAAATTTTATAAAGCATAGTTTCTTTTCTACGGGAAACTATGCCTAGAGAGTTTCAAAGAGAGGTGATCATCATTCAGCATCAAACCATGTGTACAAAACTCATTTTTTTTATGTGTGATTATACCTTTCAAGCTATTTATTGTACGTATTAAAAAAATTAGAACATTATCATTCAAATGAAGTTAGCAAATCAAACGGAAAAATCTAGACTTAATAAGATTGTATCTGAAAATTAGAAGACGCTTTTGTACCCGCCTAACAACGGAAGCTTATGCTGAATGACTAATATTGAGTATGTTTATATAGTGCAATCTTGAAGATTTGATGGTAAAAACTCTTTGATATTCCTCAATTACTTAACTTGATTCCTTTCAACTTCTCATAATTAGCAAAAATACATTTCAACTTCTATATTAATTGAAACTTTATTAGTGTTCATCCATTACCATCTAAAGAAAGAAAACAATTGAGTATAATAATATTTAAAAAAGACTAATAGTTCGTTCTTTCACACATAGTAATTGAGTAGGATTGCTGAACTTCTCATTTTGCTCCTCTATTATGTAATTCAAGTATTACTATTTAATTAGATATTTAATTTATA
>JAJOOE010019831.1:0-10307 GCA_036250405.1 Solanum raphanifolium
TTTTTTGAGAAAAATGACCAAGTAAATAATATATATATATATATATATATATATATATATATATATTTATTTATTTATTTATTTATTTTATTTTATTTTATTTTTTAGTTTACTTGAGGAATAAATACTTTGACCATTAAACCAATTTTAAACGAGTAAAAAGTGATTGAGTGGGAGACATTAAAGAATATGTTGTTTTATTTTTATTTCTTTTTTCTTTTTTTTTTTAGAACAAAATATTTAACTTAAAACTGTACAATTTGGCCAACATATTTAATTAATAAAATAGATAAAATAAATATATATAAAAAAAATTAAAAAAAAGTTAACCAACACAAAGGAAATAACTTATATTTTGGGAAATCTAATTAAGTTAATTAAAAATTATAAAGTTAGAGTTAAATAACAAACAATAAATAATCACAATTAAATAATTAAAGAGTAAGAGAGAAATTGAATTTGGGCCTCCTTTTGGGCCAAATTTGTTGGAATTTTTGGGCTTAACCCAATTCCCGTTTTTGATATACAGCAGATGTATATCAGCGTGTGCATAGGCTCCTTTCATGTATCTCTTGCTTTCGGACACCTGTATTTGATTTTTTTTGGACCTGTATATCAATATTCACCATGTATATCGGTGTATACTGCTGTATACAGCATGTATACTGCCCATTTTCGGACCTTTCGTACACCTGTTTTCAATTTCCAGCTTATATAAAATGGTTGCTGACGCGATGGAGAAGATGTCGGGTTTCTACCCAACCCGTGATGCAAGGAGAGTAACAAAGGGAGTCCAATGGACTCAAACCGAGAGGGTTCATGCAAGAAAAGAAGGATAAAGATTAATAGTTAATCATAATGAAACTCGACTAAAATAGTTGAGCATGTGAGATAATAATAAGCTCAATTGCCTCTCAATAGTTAAACGGAAGCACAATAGTCAGAACACATTTAATAATCTTAGGATGTTGACAGTGAATACTAAGTGGATAAACACTAAAACCATACTATACCACAATATGATGAGTCAAGGATCAAATCACCTATAATGGTAACAAACTTATTGATTTTGAATAAGCTCACTGGAAGAGAAGACATAAGGAAGAATGCATTCTTTAATCATGTGGAAGACACATTCTCAATCATTTCGACTAATATGCAAAAATCTAATCTTTTTATTTTCAAACAAACAAATTTGATGGCTACCACACTTGAGGGCAAAGCAACATTACAAATGCTGGCAACACAGGGACAAAGTTTTAACTAAAAATTCATCAAAATAATAATGATAGTAATGGCAACATATTCAACTAAGCAAAACAAAACAAAATATGAAACTCAAAACTTCGACTTCCTGGAAAAGAGAAAATTCTAGTTTTAAGCAAGAGGGGAAAATCATCGCTCTTAGAGAATTTCAACAATAGTAATACCGGGATCATTCCAAAATATTTGCAATTGAATTTAGAAATAAGATAAAGAATTAGACTAAATTATATATCCTACATGAAAGAATAAGATCACTATGAGATTCAAAAGCAATTAGTTGATACAGTAATATCAAAACACATTAATCCATTAGCTTAGACAATCAAAGATAACATATATCCGAGATTATTCTTTTTTCCAATTTAGTAATAAATCAATATTAACTTAAACAAATGTGGAGAAGTGCATAAGTCACATACAAAGGTTAAAACAATTCAAACCCTAAAAATCTCAAATGGATTAGCTATTGAAAGAATTAACAATTTCATGCCTTTTGGGGTTTCCGAACGGAAAAAAAAGAGAGTTTATCACCATGAAAAAATATTTGCTCTTTTAAGTTTACAATACAATCTGAGATACAAAGTGCCAGCATCCGACAAGATACATTGATGATTTTAAGCCAACTCGAAATAACCAAACTGCCAAACAAGTCCAATCTCAAGTTCAATCAAAAGATAACAAAATTACATTTTCAAGGCACACGGAGAATTAAACAAGCCATTTACGTAAAACTTAGAAGATAGACTTAAACACATATATCATACATGTTAACAAAATATAAAAGAAACTTGAAAACTCATTTTTTTTAAAAATAAAAAATAAATAAGACATTTAGAGATTTACACGTCATTGTTTAAGATTTTTTGAAAGAAAACTTATGCACATGCTTCATATAACATAGTATACCAAGACTAAAAAATAGTATGCACAAGAACATGAAGTAAACCTGCAAATGGGTTAAGCAAGATCAACACAGTATTCTAACTAAAAAAGAAACCATCTTTTTATAAAATAAGAAAATTGTTTCTACCTTAAAATAAAATACACGCAAACATAAGGCTACAAATTTCTTACTACATGAGAAACATTTTTATGACAAGAATTAGGTTAAACCACGATTACTTGACGATGTCACGCAGTAATTACTAAATATTTAGAAGAAAGCTTATGCTTACAATTCCACTAATTACAGATTAGGGAAGGAGTTTAAAGTCTGTGTTCATATATATATGGGAACCAAATTACAGGGAAAGCCTACACATATAGTTTTATTTACATTTTTGACTCAAGGGAAAAAAAATAATAATAATAAGAATAAAAATTAATGTCATCTCCATAACATTTCTAACTAAACAAGAACAATATTCATCTCCTTTAAAACCACTTTTAACTAGGAATATATGAACTGAAAATTGCTTATCATGTAGAGATACAAATAAACGCCAAACTTGGAACCAAAAAAAAAACAGATTACATATCATCTGATTCCAAACGAATTCATTCTTTTTTATTTTTTTTTTATTTTTAACTCGAATTAGCTAAAATGTGAAACAGATATGAATTCAATAATCTCCAGGCCTCAAACTAAATCAGAAAACATATTTTTTAAAACATCACTTTCATGATAGCTAAAACAAATGAAAATTATTCTTGACACATGATTTTTCTTACAATAGGCATAACATTTACACAGAGACAATAATAGAAATAAAAGTAATGAGACGAAGATCACCTGTTGCGGGGCAGTGAACGGGGAACGACGTGCTTGAGAGGGCAGCGATTCTTTCACCACAAAAGCCAAATGTGAATAGCAAACCAAGAAAATTTGAGTGGGGACCTTCTCGGAACTTAGAATAAGAAAGCTAAATATAAAATTTTAGGTGCAAAATTATTATTGCCAAAGAACTCGAACTCAAACTCAAACTCTGCCCCTTTCTCCTTGAGTGTAAATGGCTATTTATATGGAAGATTGAGACAGATTTAGGGGGTAAAATTCGTTTGAATTTTGAATATACCCGTTCCTTTTCGAGGCAACAGTGGAAGGGATGGGAAATACAGTGACTTCCGCGAAAGGAGGAGAAGGGGACGTGAGGGTGATGGATCGGATTAGGTAGCTAGGGTTATGGGTTCGCAAATGGGTGACGGGACTTATGGATTTACTGGATTTTTCTGGGTTGCGTCTGGAGAAGAAAAACAGGGTGGGGTCGTTTGGTTTCGTGAAAGATGAAGAAGTCGCAGGGGTCGCAGTTGCTGATTGTTGCTGTCCGCGATTTCTGGGTTATGCAGCGTCTTGAATTTTGGTTCTCGCGTTGAGGAAGAAGGAGAAAAGGGTCGGGTCGGATGTGGTATTGTTGTATGTACGTTTGGATCGCTGATTGTAATATTATGTTGGGAATTATTGGGTTGTGAATTGGAATGGGTTGTTGAAGGCATTGAGTTCTTAGTGGGCTAGGAATTAAATGGGCTGGAGGAAATGGGAATTGGGCATGCTGGAGTGAAACAAAAGGGCCCAAAATCAATCTTAAAAGATGGGATGAATTGTTATTAAATAATGGATTTCAATTATAGCCTAATAGAATTTAATTGGTGAATTCAACTAAAATTTAAACAAAATGAGTTAATATAAATTAATTAATGAGCTTCTTAATCTTAACGAAATAAGAAATAATTAACTTAATTATAAACTAACTAATTCAATTACGAAACCAATTAACTCGATATTATAACTATAACTTAAAGTAAATTAATAAAATATTTAACTAAAATGTAAAATCTTTTGTGATGACTTTTCAAATATTTATAAAATAACGTGATTGCTAAAATATACATGTTTATTATTAAAAAAAAGATAAAATTACTTTTAAAAAAAATAACTTGAAAGTATTTTGAATTTCATAAAACTCATTAATTCAAATTTATGTCTATCCCTAAATTTAAAAAATAAAATCCTTTTTTTTTTCTTTTAGACGATTTTCGAATAATCATAAAATATATCAATTATACACATAATTATGTAAAACATAAATATTATCTAAAAATTATGAAAAGTGACAAAACTATTAAAAAATCTTGCGAACTATATTATTATTTTTTGAAACTTTATAAAACTAATTATTTTAAATCGTTTGAAATTGGAGAAGCTCGAAATGATTAAGTTATATTGTGGAGGGTCAAAATTGGGTGTCAACAACTGTCCCTCGTTTGACTTGGATTGATGGTAAACTCACTATGTCATTAATAGGGGTAAAATGGTAAACTCACTATGTCATTAATTATTTTCTTAATATGTGTGCCAAGTTAAAAGTGAATAAATAATTAGGAACAAAGGGAGTATATTAAAGGAATGTCGGATGAGTTAGGTTGAATTTGAATAAATCAGAATAGGGTCCGCCACTTGCCAAATTAAATGGCTATAATACAAGCAAAAATTTAATACTTTCTCTGTTTTTTATTTGTCAAATTTTGACCTAACACAGTTATTAAGAAAATAATAATTGATTCAATAAATTTATCATTTCAATCCTATCAATTGATGGGTTCCAAAATATATTTACCCAACATATTTTTCAAAGATATTAACTTAATATTAATAAATTGAAGGTATAATAAAAAAAAAAAAAAATTCTTGATTTGACAAAAATAACAAATAAAAAAAATTAATTAAAAAAATATTTAATAAATAAATAGAAACGGCGGGAGTACGTATTTTACTAAAATAAGGACTGAACCTAAGACCAAAGAAAGCTGAGTACCAACTTGTTCAATTGGGAAAGAGATAAAATGAATACTAAATAGGTGGGTTTGGACTGAATTAGGATAAGTTAAAACAGGGTCGACCACTTGCCAAATTAAATTAAATGGCTACAATAATATTCGAGAAAGTCCAATAGTTTTGGAAATAGAAATAATTCAAAGTAAAAAATATAAATATAATTTCCATTTTAAAATAAGCGAATTGTTAGGTCTTTTTTTTATAGTAGTTCAAAATAACTGAATTGTTCAAAGTTCAAGAGATCTATTGAAAATTTCTTCCTTTTTTATCTCTAATTTACATTTTTAGGTGATAATTTCAAGAGAGTTAATTTATTCATAGGAAAAATCTTTTTGGCTAGAAAATTTGGCCAGAATGATATTTTATCATTTTAAACATTTTTACCCTTTTAACTTTAATACCTTTTAACTAAAAAATGAAAAAAACATCAGTTTATTTTTAAATAAAAAAAATATTATAGTTTTTTAATTTTCTGGTCAAATTTTCTGGCCATTCAGCACTTCCCTTATTCATATTTATGATTTTAATTTGAACCATTTGTATTTTCAAGAATAGTTTGTGAATAACTAAAAAGGCAAAAGTGAAAAGTGATGTTAAATTTATTTCTTAAACTTTTTTTCTTAATAGGTGTGTATTGCCTCAACAATTCACTTATTTCGAAATGGAGAAAATATGAAAAATTATTTTTCTTCAACTTATCACCTAGAAAATGTAAATGAAGAACAAAAATGGAAGAAATTTCTGACAACTATTCTTGAACATTGAACAATTAACTTATTTGAACGATGAAAAAAAGGCAAAAATATTTACTCCCTCTATCCCATATTAGCTGGTCACTATACTAAAAATAGTTGTATCATATAAGTTGATCACCTTACTAAATCAAGAAAGCATTAATCGATATTTTCGCATATTACCCTTTAATTAATTCTTTTTGAAAGTGTTTACACTTGTTTATAAAGCTTCAAAGAAGTTCTTAAGGGATGAATTGGTAAAACTATCTTCTTATTTATGATTTCTTAACATATGTGTAAAAAAGAAAGTGATCAATTAATATGAGACGCATAGAGTAATAATTATGGATTAGAGGGAGTACTAAAATAAGGACCAACCTATTGCAAATTTTTTTTTTACCATACTTTTGTATATCTGATGGAAGTCGCAAAGAATGCCCATTAGATCATGAAAATCAGAGCTTTATGCTTTTTTAGGTATTGAATAGTTAAGACACTATGAAATTAATTACATAATGAGAGGCTCAAAGAGTAATTTGGAAATATAATTTTTAATGTGAGAATTTTGAATTCCATGCCCATCTCCATGCTGGTACATGCAGTGTGATGTTCTTGAAAAATTTAACACAATCCTAATGAAATCTTCAGAAAATACTAATTTGGTCTTTGTTCATCACTTCCCACATCTCCTTTATCAATAAATTGATGTGTTTTCTTGCCTCTTCTTCCGAAATACCCTTGTCATTCATGCAACATTGTATCGACTTGGGAACATCACCTCTTTTCAATTCATCCTAAATTAACAACAAGAATAATTAAAAAATGAGGAGCACTCACAAGTTTAATATGAGAGGAATTAAGGTATATATGAAAACGTAACGATGATGTCGCCAAATCATCGACGAAACGATTAATTATAGCACATCGACGAATTATGTCTGGATATTTGTTTAAGGATTCCAATGCCTCTTTGGTAATTGGATTGATGAGAAAGATGAATGCATGGAGTAATACCAAAGGAGTTGCAATTGAAATCCATGCATTATTCGTGTACTCTTCCTGTGTTGGCTTATATCCATTGTGGTACCATCTTGCTTCTTGTAAGTATGCTTTGCATAAATCTGCCCACTAATTAATAGTAACTTGTTTCAAATATATAAATGGATTAATTAGAGCTTTAATTTGTGGTTTGGGGCAGGGGAGGAGAGGGGGCAGAGGCCAATATAGGTTCAACTGAATCCAATTTTGTGTTGCATAAAATATATAATTAAATTCTGAATCCAATGAAATTTAAATATTGGTTCTGCCTCAAAGATTGAAAGTAAAAGAAGGGAATTAAGTGAAGATTGTAATTTTACTTACTTGTTTTGTGAGGTAGGGCAGGACATTGATCCCTTGTTGTTTGAGAATATGATAGGCCATTTCATTGGTAGTGTTGAAGAGTGAAAGGTAACATATTTTCATATAGTCTGGAAGCTGCTCCATTGCTTTTACGTCCCATCTGAATTTGTATTACAAGAAATCAAAATTCGAAATCACAAACAAGCTGACAAGGACGACGATTAAGTTAGGTATTATGATGTTCATCAAAAGTTAATAACTGACCTTTGAATAGCAAGAGTGAAGATTTCCAACTCATCAAGAGTGCCATAAACATCATAAATGTCATCTATGACGACTATAAAAGCAACGTTTTTCGCCACCATTCTTCGACAGAAGCTGTGTTGAGGCTCAAATACTAATCCCACTGACCAGAAAAAGTCTTCCACCAGTCTATCTCTTGAAAATGACAACTTCTCAGCCAAACTTGTGCTCTTCCACCACCTTTACATTACATATTGTACATGTTCTAACATGGAATTTTAACTCTGAAATTATATTACTATCAGATCATCTAAAAGATATAATTGAATGATACCTCACCTTGACAGAATTTTCTAATCTTGTTGGTGTGCTGCTTGAACTATGTTGAAGTCCAATTTAGCAAGCTCGAGCAGAAGAGGATTAGCATTTGGTATTCTCCCATAAATTTTAATATACCACTCTGTCTCTAATCTTGGCATCATCCAATGTCTTGGAAGTTCCAAAGCATGGACCACTAATTCCACTATTATATTATCGTCTTGATTTCCACATGAATGATTGTCAACATAATTCTTTAGATGTGCTCTTGTGGCATTTTTCAGAGTGATTTCAGTTTTTGTAGAGAGAAATGATGCTTCATATAATTCTAACAAACCTTTAGTGTCTTTACAAATACTCTGCTTCAGATTTCCATTCTCGTCCTTGAAATCGTTCAATATATCTAGAAACAACAAGAAAAAAAATAATATAAGAGTTGATTTAGATTCTATTTCTCACAATATTGTAGCTATAGAAAATATCTTTTGACGTTTTTCTTGAAAATATAAGTAAGTAAATAAAAATGTCAACAATTTTAATTCCTATAAGGTTCAAAATAGATTTAATCAATAAAACAGATTGCCTAGGGCAAAACAAGAATGAACAAGAAATAACAGTCAAATTAAAATAGTATTGTAAATGCTCCTGGGGTTATATTTTGGTAAATTTCAAAGCTGTGGTATATAATGAATCTCCTGGGGTTATATTTTGGTAAATGCTCCTCAAAATTTGCATAATTTCATCTTTAAAGTGGTAGCTCACTCCAAGCCTCTCTAAATTATCAATCAACTCCAACTTCTCTAACTCTTGTGATCCTTCAACCATCATCATCAAATTCTCATTTACTTCCTTCTTTAGTTTGTTAAAACGCTTCATATACTTGTCTCCCTACGCAACACATTTACAAATTAAATGAATAACGCGTGAGGTTAATATAATATATAGAAAAATGTAGGTACGTTTACCGCATAAGGATTGTGCAGGGAGTGAATAAATTGAAAATCCCATATGGTAGGCTCGTAATTCCCTGAACGCCTTGTGGTGGAAATAGGAGTAATAATGTTCATGGCAGAAGCAGATGTAGAGTGACGGAGTGAGAAAAAACAAGTAAATGATGGTCTGTTGAAGGTGACCATCATCCCTATGTTATTCAATATTGAAACCATTTATCGACTCTGCTTCAATGTTTTTGGAAAGTGTGTTTGTTTTTGGATAGTTTTAGGAGCCCCAAGATGTTGCCGTTTAAATAGAATCAAAATAGACATACTCCCTATTATTAATAATTTGAGACAGAGTGAGTGAGTAGCATATCATATGAATAAAGATAAGGTTTATTTAACACTTGGAATTTTCAAGGCCAATCAAACAAAAGTTGGTGAAAAGGCTCGTATGAAAAGGAAAACGTGAAGCACATTTCAACAAATTAAATACTCTCTCTCGTCACTTTTATTTATTCCTTATACTAAAAATCTATTGTAAAAATAATTCAAGAAAAGCGCTTTATGAGGTGATAGGTCACCACTATTTTGAATAGTATTAGTAATATTGATGAACAATAATTTTGCGTGAACAAGAGCGGACCCACATGGGTTCTAGCGGTTCACCCGAACCCCTCGGCAAAAAATTACATTATATATATAAGATAATTTTCTGTATTTATGTGGATATATATATTTTGAACCCCCTTAATGAAAAAGAGAAACCGATAGCCTAGAGGCAGGACCCCATGAAATTAACCTCCATGTTGAGGGTTCCAATCTCTGTGTTAGCGTTTAATTTTTTCTTTCTTAGTTTCAGTTTTTTTTTTCTTTTTAGTTTCAATTCCGTTTTTTTTAGTTTTTTATTTTATAAAATATGCTAAAAGTGTGGTTTTAATTTTTTCTTTCTTAGTTTCAATATTTTTTTTATAAAACATGTTAAAAGTGTGGTTTTAAACCCAAAAAAATTCAAGGGTCCTCCACTAAAACTATATACTACTATTTTCTTGAAATTTTGTTTTGTTGTCTTATCTACGCAGTTGTAGCTACGTGGAAGCCAGCTGCTTAAAGACAAGCCCCCTAACCATTCCGCTATTCCTGCCCTAATGTTTATACTTTTATTTTTTGAACCCCCTGAACGAAAATTTTGAATCCGCCACTGTGAATAGTTCACTGGATCAGATTTAAGTTATATACTCATTGGTTGTGTTGTGTCCTACTGACAAATATTTCAACACTTTATTTCAATATCTACACTTTTTCCATAATGGAAACAAAGGACGATTTGCAATCTACTTGTTTTATTTTAAATTTAAAAATATACTTAAAAAATATTTTTTAATATTATAAAAATATTTCAAGGTTATTTAAATAAAAATATTTAAAAAAAATCGATTCAAACAGATTTTAAATCTCAATCATCAAATCTATATATATATATATATATATATATATATATATATATAACCGGACACAATGTATCCAGGTGTGTCTAGTATCAAGGTAATGTATCGGGACGTTATGTATTGGGTATTGAGTGTTGTATTCGAAATCGGAACACGACGTATCAGGACGTTGAGTGATGTATCCAAAATCGGGACACGATGTATCGGAAAGCTGAGTGATGTGTCCGAAATCAGGACGCGATGTTTAGGA
>JAJOOE010019832.1:0-12826 GCA_036250405.1 Solanum raphanifolium
TTATTAAGAAAAAATAAAAATAAATCATATTTATTGCTATGTTGAAATTTGTTATAAGAGTATTATGTTAAATTTTTTGTTTTGAATTTATAACTTATTTATATTTTCAATTTCATTTGTTTTAGTAATATTGAATTTACATTGCATGTCATTTTTTAATTAGACTTGATAGATTATATTTTTGTCAAACATTTAATAATTTATGACATTTTATTTATATATTATTCTTTTTATCAAACATGCATTTCACGATATTCATAGAAACTTCATACTTTTAGTTGTTACAATCAATTCAATTGTAATATATTAATTTGAAAAAATATAAATCAATTATTTTTTCATAATATTAGTTACAGAAAATATGTTTATTAATTAATATATTTTCAAAAAAGAATATGTATCTTAAATATTTAATTTAATGTCATTTATAAAGTTTCTTATTTGTCTAGTATAAATTTTAAATAATTAATTTAATGTCATTTATAAAGTTTCTTATTTGTCTAGTATAAATTTTAAATAATTAATTTTTTATTTTTAGAATTTATTATAAATTTATAATTGCAATTGTGCATCCAAACAGAACATGTGTAATTACACTGTGGCAATCAAACAGGTCAGTGTAATTACTAGACAGTGTAATTACTAGGCTAATAATTACTACCCTAGTAATTACACCAATTTCAATTACCAAGTGGCTTTCCAAACAGACCCTAAGTGTTTCATTCTCCAAGTGAAAATTATACCCTTGATCATCCAATGTCGAAAGAGAAATGAAATTCCTCTTCATTCAAGGAACATGCCAACACTTAATATTTCTGATAAAGCTAACAAACATTCTCAATTTGATATTATCAACGCCCTTTACATCTAATGAATTATAATCACATCGATTAACAATCTCACTTGTCTGTTTGTATGTTTCAAACCAATTCTTGTGTAGACATATGTCAACAATTTCACCAGAATCAAGAATCCAAGTATTGTGCTTATGATCAGAATTCACATCACAAACTTTTCCTACATAGTCACTGTCATCTAAATTATTATTAGTACCACCAATGTTTGTAGAGTAATCAACTTTCTGCTTTCCTCTTTTATATTTTTTGTTTAGGTCAATCTAGACTTCGATCTGACGTTAGACTTTTTCCTGTTAAAGTCTTTATATTATTTTCTTCCCCTACTCACAATACCTTAACTACCCTTAGCTCTACAATCCGGAAAGCTCTTCTCAATTCTTTAGGGTTTACTGCAATAGTAACATCGTCAAGTTAGATACTTTCTTTTTCATACAGAAATGTATCGGCGAAGGTTATGTAAGAATGTGGTAAAAGAATATAACACAGTTAAGTCATGATCCTCACTATCAATTTTGATATCCACATTAATTCTTCATGTCCATTATAATTCAATTATACTCATCAAAGATGAGTTTTAACCGATATACTTTCATTCACAAATCTTCTAACTTTTTTCATGATGTTAGTCAATATTTGTGGAGATATTGAATTGATCAATTAGTAGAAGGCTTTAATTATCACTCAATAATGGTTCTTTGATCAATTCAAATTCCTTACAATTAAATAAATGCTAATTCAGCTGGACTAATTCTTTGTACTTGATGTGTCCTTTTAATTATCCATCTAAATTAAATAAGCAAACATCCAACGTAACCTTGAACAAATCAAATGGAATTAAGTTGACAATATGAGTTTCCCACACTATAAATACAACTATTTCAATTGTTTGTTTCCTCACCAAAAAATCCACACAAAATAAGAGCTATGGCAAAATACACCACTTTTCTCGCCCTTCTCTTTTGCCTCTTCCTTGTTGCTGCAACTGGTGAGTCAACATGATACTATAGATATCAAATATAATGATTTGTTTAAGATTACAAAAAAAAAATTAAATATTTTTTTCTTATTAAATTTTGTGACCCGTCAAACATGATTATATATAGCTACCAAATATAATAATTTGTTTAAAATTACGAATTTTTAAAATATTTGTTTTTTTTTTAGGAAATAAAATTTGTTTAGAAATTATGATAAATTTGCTATCTCAAGTACATACCATGGTTTTTCAATTTTCTCATTTTTGCAGAAATACAAATGGCTGAAGGGAAATACTGTTGGAAAAAGAGTGACAAGTGGAATGGACCTTGCCAATACTCTTACAAATGTAGTTATCATTGCAAGCACTACTATGGAGCTAAATATGGTATCTGTAAGAAGTATAAACCATGGGGTCACAAATATTACTGGGCAAAATATGCTTGCTACTGCTACTCACCTTGCCACTACTAAGAATATTTCAGTGTCTCATGGCGTGGCTTTGACTATGTAAACAAATAATTAAGAAGCTACCTATTTTATGTGTGTAACAATGTAATAAGGTTGATTTATGTATGCAACTATTTTGGCCAAGCTTTGCGTAATGAATAAATGTATTGTATGTTTTTCTATGAGTATTAATATAATTGATGTGAACTATGGTGTTTTTCTATATGAATACTTATTGTGTAAAGTATCATGCAAGGCTAAGCTAAAATGAATAATAACTACATGACTCCACATATATACATGCGTATTTATCACGCCCCAAGAGTAGACTCTATGCAAGATCGATACTCATGAATGCCATTGTTGGTCCTATCATACCCATAATATAGCATTAGACATGTCATACATCTAGACATGAACGAAAACATAGCTTAAAAGCATTTGAAGGGAAGTCTTGTAAGTGAAACACTTTTCATTAATGTAAATCGTAGTACTGAAATCACTGATAAAGGACACAGAGGTCAAACTGAAGCATAACTAGCTATATACCTATGAAACCTCTAAATATAACCGAGTACTGACTTAATGACTATCATTACCTCTTCATTGAACTCATCAACTTTAATGGAGCTATGCCACCATGGATTCTTTGATTCCTCTCTCTTTGAAAACAAATTGTCCTCGAATTTGAATCTCGCAAAATAAAAAATACATGCATTAGTAAACAACATCCACTACTAGAAAACAACAATAATATGACCAAAACGACCATAAAAGAATCACTTTTAATTAATGTAAGTCCTAGTGCTAAATCACTAGCTATGACTATTTTGAAGAACATAGATGTCTCTTTTAAGGTTTTAGAATTTGGGGTGTGTTCAGCATAGGAAAATGTTTTTCTAGTAAATGTTTCTTAGAAAATAAGTTGATTTCTAACTTCTTTTCTTGTTCTTGGTTGGTGAGTGGAAAATATTTTCCATAAAATATTTTCTAGTGTATAATTGGTGAATAAAACATATTTTTTAAGAAAACATCTTTTATTTTTAGCTACGGAGTAGAAACATACTTTTTAGAAAAATAGTTTCTTACTTAGAAACCAACCTCGATAATCGATATGCCATTCAACCCCGACCCCGACCCAAGACCCAACCTAGCCTCAAGACTTGACCTCGATCTTGGCTCGAGACCCGACTTCTACTCCGACTTGAGACCCGACCTTGACTCAAGACCTCGACCCCGAGACCCGACCCAACTCGAGATCTATCCACAATGCTAGCCCTTACCTGAAACTCGACCCTAACCCTAACCCAAGATTCGACCCCAACCACGACATGAGCCTGATCCTCGATTGAAGACCCAGCTCTGACTCTGACCCCGACCCCAACCTAAGACCTAAACCAATCCTTAACCTCAACCTGACCCCAACCTTAACTTCAACTTGAGACCCCGACCCTGACTCGAGACCCAACCCTGACCTTGACTCAAGATCCGACCCCCACCCGAGACTTGACACAGATCCAAGACCCGAGACCTTGACCCCTGCCCGATCATGACTCCGACCTGAGACCCAATCGAGAACTCGACCTAATACCTAAACTTGACCTCGACCCCAAACCTTGATCCAACCTTGAAATTGACACTCAATTTTCAATTTTTGAACCCTGATTTGACATTGACACCCGAATCGAGACCCGAAACTAAGACTCCAACTTGAGACCCGACCTCGACTCGAGACACAGCCCGCCTTCGACCTAAGATCCAACCTCGACCCAAGACTCGACCCCGACCCGAGACCCTAACTTGTGACACGACCCTGACTCGACCACAACCCAATCCTCGACTCCGACCTGAAATATGGCCCTGACCTAAGACCCGATCCCCTTGTTTGTACTTATTCACGTTGAGGATTTTATTTTTATTATTAATAAGAGGTTGCTAGATGCTCTGTCTAGTGGTATAAATTTATTTATTTATAAAAAAAAAGAGGAAATTATGTCCAAGTAGAATTGGAATCGCTAATATAACTTGGTTTGGCTTTGAAGAACAAAATTTAGAAGATTTGACCATCAACACTTCCATATAAGCACCACATTGATGCTATGCAGACTAACTATAGCTATTCCCACACATTCAAACTTATTCTTGAAAAATAGTAGTCATTCTGATGGATTGTCACTTTTCTAATAAGAAACAATAACACTTGTTAATACTATCCCTTGTTATCTAAGAGTAAATGAAATTTCTCTCATTTTCCTGAACATCTTCTGCAAATTTCCTTACAAACAAAAATATGGACTCTTTGTGTGATTCCTTACTAACCTTGAGTTCGACGAAGTAGTCCATAACCTTGGGTACAATTGTGAAAATAACATGTAATAACACAAAGGGGTGGGGAACTCATAAAATTAAAGGAATGTGTGGAGATATAGAATTGATCAATTAGTAGAAGACTTTATCTCTCAAGCTCTTTGATCAATTCAAATTCTTTACAAGTAAAGAAATGCTAATTGTGTTGGACTAATTCTTTGTACTTGATGTGTCATAATTTAATTATCCATCTCTTATGACTAATTTATCAAACTTCCAACGTAATCCTTGAACAAATCAAATGGAATTAAGTTGACAACATGAGTTTCCAACACTATAAATACCACAATTTCAATTGTTTGTTTCCACCACAAGAAATCAATAGAAAATAAGAGTTATGGCAAAGTACACTACTTTTCTCGCCCTCCTCTTTTGCCTCTTCCTTGTTGCTGCAACTGGTGAGTCGACATGATTCTATAGCTACCAAATATAATGATTTGTTTAAGATTAAAAATTTTAAAATATTTTTATCTTATTAAATTTTGTGACTAGTCAAACATGATTATATAGCTACCAAATGTAATGATTTGTTTAAAATTATGAATTTTTAAAATATTTATTTTTTTAGGAAATAAAATTTATTTAGAAATTATGATAAATTTTCTATCTCAAGTACATACCATGAGGTTTCCAATTTTCTCATTTTTGCAGAAATACAAATGGCAGAAGGGAAATATTGTTGGAAAAAAAGTGACAAGTGGAATGGGCCTTGTCAATACTCTTACAAATGTAGTTATCATTGCAAGCACTATTATGGAGCTAAATATGGTATTTGTAAGAAGTACAAACCATGGGGTCACAAATATTATTGGGCAAAATATGCTTGCTATTGTTACTCACCTTGTCACTACTAACAAACTTTAAGTGTCCCATGGCTTGGCTTTGACTATGTAGACAAATAATTAAGAAGCTACCTATTTTATGTGTGTAACAATGTAATAAGGATGATTTGTGTGTTTAATCATTTTGGCCAAGATTTGCGTGATGAACAATTGTATTGTGTGCTTTTCTATGAGTTTTAATTGATGTGAACTATGCTATTTTTCTATATAATTATTATTCAGTAAAGTACCATGCAAAGCTAAGCTAAAATTAAAATTTACTAACTTTAAGGGAATACAACAAAAGTAACGGGCCTAGGGAGTGGAAGAACCAACTTTAACGGAAATACAATCGGGGTAAATGAAATAGTAGCGGAAAGAACAAGGCCTACATATATATACATATAGTGAACGACAACAAAAGCTACAAAAGATCCATCCCAAAACCTAATAGGACTACGCATATACAAATATACAGATTCTCGGAATACAAAAGACTAGTCAAAATATACGGAAGAGATGAGTCAACTCTAAATGCTGATAATTACGTTTACCCTCATCGACGACTATCAATTGCGTTGTATGAGGATCAACGCAGTCGACTAGAGCTTGGATCTACATCAGGAAAAAGAGATCAAGAGTGTGGTATACATGAGTACCAAAATAACGGGTACCCAGTAGTAGACTAATCGAGATCGATATTGTACAACATAATAAAATGCGAGTACGTAAATCGGTAAGTAAGTTAACTATAAGGGAATAATATTCGTAAGATAAGCCATTAGTCGCATAGGAAAAATCTTAGATTGAATCTAAGTAATCTAGATTTGTCTAGACCCCATAAGCCTAGAAGGTGCATACAAAAGACAGAATAGAGGTAATTAATAATATGACCAGACCCCCATAAGCCTGATGAATACATACAAGAGCTTATAGTAAGAAGAACAGTACCAAGAACATCTAAGAACATCAACGATAAACTCAAGAAAAAGACTAATTGAAATCTGACATTGCTATAGTCGCGAAGGAGGCAAAACTCATCCTGTAATCTTACATCAGAATGGCAACAATGAAGACTAGCCTATTTCGGAATCTTACATCAGAAGGGTCGGTCATTCCCAGAATCTGACATCAGAATATCCACGCGAACCTAGCTCCTTCAGGAATTTTACATCAAAAATATGGCTAGTCTTTTTCAGAATCTTACATGGAATTTTACATCAAAAATATGGCTAGTCTTTTTCAGAATCTTACATAAAAAAAAGCCACAACCAGACTAATCATCTCTCAGAATCTTACATTGGAACAATTAGTCAATTCTGGAATCTTACATATCGGAATAAACATTGAGAACCTACATTCTCCCCAAATTTTACATCGAAATAGCTAGTCCCTTCTAGAATCTTACATCTGAAGACTACCACACAAGAGACGATCTTTCCCAGAATCTTACATCGGAGGATCCAATCACACAAAGAGTACGTAGAACTAATCATCTAAGGCAAGACTAAACATGAAATCAGTAATTCTGTTTTAAACACAGATTGAAAACAATTTTTAGTTTTGAAAATTGGTAAATTTGACCAAAATTAACATTCCAAGTAAATGCTCTCGAAATTGAATTTTGACAGTTCTGTTCTGTCCAAAATGGGAATTTGGAATTATTTGGATAGGTTGTATGGATCACAAAGTGTTTGGGAGTGATTTAAAATGTGAGTTTGACAGATATGGCCTATGCCTATAGTTTCGAATCTTGTCCCAAGGCAAGGACTAGCAACATAAGGGTTTCTTCATTGGCTGAAAATTTTGAGTTGAAGAAACTTAAGATTGACCACGGTCAATATTCCATCAAGACAATCCAGAATTGGTGATTTAATGATTACAACATATCCTAAGTGTGGTTTTTAGTCAATCTACACATTTTCAGTTTCCATGGAGTCTTGAACAAATCTCGAGGATTCAATCAGAGCTTGACTGAATGTAGTAATTTTTTTCAATTAATGTATTTGGTGCTGCTCGTGATTGTGAAGTACAATCTTCTGAAGAATCTCACAAATGCAAGATCTTTGTTCGCATATACAATGTTTGATTTTTTTAAACCTAAGTTTAAAGTGTTTCTCGCAATTATAATATTGTATTCACAATTACGGGATCAAATTAGTGTCTCTGAGGGGGTATGAGAGGTTTGCAATGATGATGGTTGGTTCAAAATTGTGATACTTGGTCGGGATCGGGTTCCTCACAATTGCAATGATCCATTCACAATTGGAAAGATTTCAAGATTTGGGTAGGTATTTCAAGATTTGATTATGGTGGTGGGGGGGGGGGTGAAGAATCTAACCTTTCATCTACACATCCCCCACCAATCTATCGTCGAAATAAAGATTAAATTTGTGATTGAAGAATTTTTTTTCCCAAAAGTGAGTTTTTTGTATTTCCTTTATTTATATTTGGGTGTTAATTAATGGTTCATTTTAGCTAACTTTTTATCCGTGAGTTTCGCAAGATATAGATAAAACGATTTTGAAAGAAATTTCCAGATTCGACGCTTGTAGGTCTCGAAGTTGACATTTTGAGCCGATTCTTTTCATGGAAATATGGGTGACTACAAAATCGTTTACTATATAGATTTCATATTTGACTAGATTGGAATCGTTCTAAGTTTTTAAGGAAAGGAAAAGTCATAATTTAAATTTTTAGGTTTTGATGAAGAAAAAATGAGACTTTCTTTGACTCTTTATGAAGTGTTAGTGTAATGATTAATTGAACAAAAGGGGTAATAGGTAATAAAGATATGTATAAATGAGATGACAAGCATTTAAATAGATACCAGCGACATGATATGAGTTATTTGATTATTTTCCTCATTTGAATTGAATTCCATGACTCGTAAGCATATTTTAAAGGATATGTGATTTACTTGGTTCATATTCATTATATATTGAATTTGTATTAATATTATGGCATCGCTATTGGACGCATGCATTACATTTCATTTTGATTGAAGCACACATATGCATATGTTATAGAGGTCATTATTGGTTATAACAAAAAAAAAAATGTTAATTAATGGGTTGAAAGTGCAGTTTGTGAAAGAGCTGTATTTGATACCAAGAGAACGCTGGACGGTCTTCAAACTTCTTTTTGGATCTGATAGAATCGGAGCTCTTAAGAGCTATTAAGTAGTAAAACTTTAAAAAAAAAAATGCACTGACCCAATGTCTGAACCATTTAGATTCAAAACCCCCATTAAGTGCAAATAAATTAGGTTTAAATATATATTTGTGCACAACAAAAGTTGAAGGATATAAATATGAGCTGCAACCAAATTAAATAACATTTTTATATAAAAAGTTTTTACTTTCGATCTGTCATCCAGTTTATTGTGTTTTGAACACAAGTAGAAAAAAATTGAGTTAAATAACATGTATATTAACATAAAAGGGATGGTGACTTCATAAAAGCAGTTTGTGGAGATAGAATTGATCAATTAGTAGAAGTCTTTACCAATCAAATGGCCCTTTGATCAATTCAAATTCTTTCAATTAAAGAAATGCTAATTGTGCTAGACTAATTCTTTGTACTTGATTTTCCATTTTAATTGTCCATCTTATAAATTAATTAATTAAGCAAACTACTTCTTTTGGAGATATTTTAAAGTCAGGAACTGAATCAAATTCTAGTCCATTATATATAAGAAGAGTGTCCATTTTAATTGTTGTTGACACCCAATTTTGACCCTCCACATTATAGATTAATCATCGAGTTTCTTCAATTTCAAACGACTTAATATAATTAGTTTTATAAAATTCCAAAAATGGTTATTTTATGTAATTCTGTCACTTTTGGATTTCTAAAATAATAAATATGTTTTTTCTTATATTATTATGTATATAATTAGTATATTTTATGAATGTTCGAAAATCATCTCAAAAAGATTTTATTTTTTAGTTAAATGTTTTATTAATTAGTTTAATTTGAGTTGGTTTATATTTTTGAATTAATTAATTTATAGTCAAGTTAATTATCTTGTTTCGTTAAGATTAAGAAGCTCATTAATTAATTTATATTAACTCGCCTTATTTAAATTTTAGCCAAATTAATTTATATTAGCTCGTCTTTTATTTTTACCTTACCTTAAACCCATTTGAGACTAGTTTGGGCCTTTTACTCAATTCTATTCCAGCCCAACTCCTAATTCAGCCCAACAATACATTATACAATCAACACTCCAAACCTGGACCCAATTCAATGTTCCCAACCCATCTTTCTAGGCCCAATTCTTTTAACTAGTGGCCCAAGTCCACAATTCCAATTCAAAGAACCCATAAACAATAACATCAGCAATACCAAAAAGAACCAGACGACCCTTGCGTCTTCTTCACGCGAGAAACGATACAACAGCAACGCATACCAAAACTCGACCCCACCCCGTACTTGCCTTCGTCTTCTTCATGCCTAAATCACCGAAAATCGCGGAGAACTCAGAAACGTGATCATCTGCAAAAACTCATAACTCTAGCAGCCTAATCGATCACATCGCCGTCCCCTTTTGCCTCTTTTCAAGGATTTTCTGAATCCCTTCACTGTTGCTTCGAAAAGAGCATTTCTAATTCAAATTTGAACACTCGTTTCCCCCCATTCGACCTTAGTTTTTATGTCTATATAAAGCTTTCATCCTCACAGTTTTAGGGGGGATTTTTAGATACTGATTTTGGTTACTCGAAACAAGGGAATTTTTAGGCAGAATTCTCGACCAAAACAGAGAGGATTTTTCAGTCTCTTTTCCTCGAATTCGAAGCTATTTTGCTCACCGGAGCTCATTGGAATCGATTCGGGTGGTGGAAGTTCTTTGCGGTCAAGCTCGTCTCCCCAGTCGCTGCCCCTAAAGAGGTAATGCGTCCTCCTCTATAATACTCTTCCCGTCTTTTATTTTTCGACATGTTGTTTCCAACATCTCAAGGTTTATGATGTTGATTATTTAATATTAAGTTCTTTGATCGTCATTTTGAGTTCTATTTCTGTTTTTTCTCGGTTCTGAGTTGTTTCTTTTCATGATTTTGGTTGAGCCGAGTCTTATTTGAGCCATGATTTTGAGTCGAGTTCTTGTTATAGTCTGATTTGGATGCATTTAGTTTGATTGTTGATTGTTTACATCTTGCTCCATGGTGGAAGATTTTTTTTTTATTATTGAAATGGGTTACTGTCTCCATTTTCTTGGTCTCCAGAAGTGTGCATCGATTAATTTCAAATGGTTCCACTGGCCTTAGTATATTCTTAGGAGTATTTGTTATGGATACACATTAATAACTAGTGTTCGATGTCATGTTATTTAATCTTTTACTTTAAGCTAAATGTGGGAATCGCGATAGTTGTTTAAACTCGTTTTTGTGTCTTAACTATTTCCCGTTTCAATTCTTTTTCACTTGAATGTTGCCAGACCCATTTACTGTTGTTCCTAGGCTGTTCTACCTCCAGTGATAGATCTTTCAATTGTTTATCAAGGTCGATTATCATAATAGTTGAGTAAGATTTGCTATTCTTTTAGCTCGAGTATGGATAGTATTTAGTATGAATGTTTAAATGGGTTACGTATCTTATTTCAACGATGTGATTTACTTGTCATCATAGCATGAGTGAATTGTATAATTTTGCATAAGCCTTTTAATACCAATTTCTGTCTGCAATGACTTTTAATTACTTATTTCCTAAATATATGAAGAAGCTGAGTCGTGCTCTTTTTTATCTGCTAATGTCTCTTTTTTGTTATGCTTATGATTGGCTTCGTAAGTGTATTTTTTCTTTCTTAAATATAGCTTGTTGTTTATTGTTTTCTTTAAGGAATAATGTGATTGGATTTGATTTGCCCATAATTTGTTAAAGTTTGATCATGTTTGTAATATTATTATTTTTCCCTCGTCTGGTAAGTTAATGCTCGTTTTAATTAGGCTTTAGGATGTCGTTACAGTTGATTGCGGATATCTTTCTTTCATTCAATTTGAATTGGTCTGTTAATTCCCTTCTTTTTCTTTGTTTACAGGTGACATTGACGGAGTTCAATTAGGACTCTCTTTCCCTCTTGCATCTCGAGTTGATTGAAAACCCAACATATCATTCTTATCAAATCGGCCTCATTTTGTTCGGGTTAAAGAGAAGTTGAATGTGACACGAGAAAGTGATCACTAGTTTCGAAAAGTCCGAAAATGGGCTGTATGCAATTTGTATACACTAAATATACACTGGTATACGGATCGTAATACAGAAATTCGGGGCCAAAAGATTGTTATAAGTGTTGGAAGTTCGAGGGGGCTGTATACACTCGGTATAGAGTCAGATATGCAAGAAAGTGGGTCAAAATATGACCCATATACAAAAATATACATTTGTTGTATACAAAGTGTTCAGAAGCGAAAATGGGCTGGAAAAAGGCCCAAATAATGCAGCTGGCCCATTATTAGATTTAGGATAGGTTGGGCCAAAGCCCAAAAAATCTGATTTTTTCTTCTCTTTTATTATCCTCCTTATTTGTTTATTTGTGATTTGTTTAACTCTTAACTCTTTTATTTGATTTGGTTCAATTTAATTAAAGGGAAAATTGTACATAATGACAAACTATTAATTCAAATTAAATGGTATAATCACTCTTTGATTTAATTGTGTCCTGTAGCAAACTGTTTGCCAGCGCCTCTCTCCCTCAAACTCTCGCTCGCCACTCTCCTCTCTCGCTCACTCTATCTGTGCTCGCCTCTCTCGCTTTATACACAGAAGTGTATAAATTGCGTTTCTGTTTGTATAAAGCGAGAGAAAATTGTATATACACATGCAAATACATATATATTCGTCCTATACATTTATAATTATACAATAAAAATATTTCCCTGCCCAGTTCTCTTTTGTCTTTTTCTCTTTCTCGTTTATACAACAGAATTGTATAAATTGCGTTTCTGTTTGTATAAAGCGCGAGAAAATTGTATATACACATGCAAATACATATATATTCGTCCTATACATTTATAATTATACAATAAAAATATTCTCCTGCCCAGTTCTCTTTTGTCTTTTTCTCTTTCTCGTTTATACAACAGAATTGTATAAATTGCGTTTCTGTTTGTATAAAGCGCGAGAAAATTGTATATACACATGCAAATACATATATATTCGTCCTATACATTTATAATTATACAATAAAAATATTCTCCTGCCCAGTTCTCTTTTGTCTTTTTCTCTTTCTCGTTTATACAACAGAATTGTATAAATTGCGTTTCTGTTTGTATAAAGCGCGAGAAAATTGTATATACACATGCAAATATATATATATTCGTCCTATACACTTATAATTATACAATAAAAATATTC
>JAJOOE010019833.1:0-13176 GCA_036250405.1 Solanum raphanifolium
TTCATAGTTTATGGAATATATTATAATGCATTTATGATATATGTAGTTTTGCAAATTTACGATGTTTAATAGTTAATAGGACTTCATGTGAGATGTTCAAAAATAGTAATTAGACTTTTATTGTTGATGAAAAATTTAGGTTGTATATCTCTTTCATATTTTTTATTTTTATTTTATTTATTTATTTGGTGTTTGATTCCTCTTTTATCTATCTTTATTTTTCTCTTTTTAACGGATTGTAGTTGCAAGGACTAAATTCAATTCACCTTCATAGTTTATGGAATATATTATAATGCATTTATGATATATGTAGTTTTGCAAATTTACGATGTTTAATAGTTAATAGGACTTCATGTGAGATGTTCAAAAATAGTAATTAGACTTTTATTGTTGATGAAAAATTTAGGTTGTATATCTCTTTCATATTTTTTATTTTTATTTTATTTATTTGTTTGGTGTTTGATTCCTCTTTTATATATCTTTATTTTTCCTTTTTTAACGGATTGTAGTCATAGGATCAAAGGGGCTTTGTTGGCTTTGCGATATGCAAGGCTTTAGTGTCAAAGGGTACAAAGACCATAAGTCTGAGAAGGTATTTGTAATTTTGACATAGTAGTATAATAGGGATTTCAATTATTAAAATCAGTTTGTACTAATTTATGTGATAGATCTTATACATTTTCTGTTTATTCATAATAATCCATATAATTATTCTATCCTCTTATGCTATTTTTATGTATTATGAGTTCTCAAATTTGAGTATTCTTACACAGGTTCGGACATCCCTCTTACTCGGACTCATGAATAGATGAAGTCACTTGGATAACAATCATGTTCATTTCTTCATCATACACTTGAGTAGATTGAATGAACACAAATGAACATTTACATTGGTGAAATCGATGTAGAAATTGATTGTAGGTTATTGTTACTCTAATCAGTATTTGCTATTTTTTAATATACTTGCAATTCATCCAATGCAATGAACGCATCGTGATGAAATTCAGAGAGATTTGTGAATATTCTTTATGTTGATTATTCAAGATACTTCACATACAATGAGGATTAGACCTCTACTTATACACATGGTAGTAACTTCCTTCTAATATCTTCTAACTACCTTCCTAACAATCTTAACAAACAAACTAACTATATTCTTATCACATTTAATTAATTACTTAACGAACTTCTTCTATGCTATCTTCAATATTCCCCCTCAAGCTGGATGTATTGAAAACATTCAATACTCCTAGCTTGGCCAACAAAAAATCACGTTGAGATCTCCCTAATGCCTTTGTCAACAGATCAGCCTGTTGCTCCTTGGTGTTGATAAAACCTGCTTTATTAATCCTTGCTGCATCCTTTCTCGTATAAAATGACAATCAATCTCGATATGCTTCGTCCTCTCATGAAATATAGGATTTACTGCTATTTGCATAGCTGTTTTGCTGTCACAATGTATTATAGTTGGTTCATGTACATCCATCTTTAGTTCCTTGAACAAATTGGTTACCCAAACTATCTCAGCTGTTAATGCAACCATACTTCTATATTCTGCTTCTGCAGAACTTCTGGAGACTTTATGCTGCTTCTTGGACTTCCATGCTATTAAAGATTTGCCATACTTCAGTATATAGCCAGTCACTGACCTTCTGCTATTGAGACATGCAACCCAATCTGCATCACAGAATCCAGTGAGATGTGCTTGTTTATCAGAACTCATGAGTATGCCCAGACCTGGTGCTGTTTTAATGTACCTGACTACTTTTAATGTTGCATTCCAATGAGATACTGTTGGTTTTTGCATAAATTGACTTAAACACTGAACAGAGAAAGCAATATCAGACCTTGTATTTGTAAGATATAACAACTTCCCAATTAATCTCTGATATCTATTCACATCAGTAAATAACTCAGTTGTTGCATCCTGCCTAAAATCAGCACTTATCATCTTCATGTTACACTCCAAAGGAGTTGATGATGGCCTACATCCTAACAGTCCAACATCTGATATCAACTCCAATGCATATTTCCTATGGTTCATAACGATTCCTTGGTCTGATCTACATAATTCAATTCCCAGAAAATACCTCAACTCCCCAAAATCTTTGATTTTAAAATGATGATGCAAGACCTGTTTGGTCTCTTGTATCAATGTAAAATCATTTCATGTAATCAACAGGTCATCTACATACACTAATACTATTACTAGTGCTGATCTCTTCCTCTTTGTGAATAAAGCGTAGTCTAAATGACTTTGTATATATCCTGATGCCAACATAACATCTGTAAGTTTTGCATTCCACTGCCTTGATGCTCGTTTAAGACCATATAATGATTTCATAAGTCTACAAACCTTATGTTCCCCCTGACTTGTGAAACTTTTAGGCAACTTCATATAAACTTCTTCAAATAAATCTCCTTGCAAGAAGGCATTGAAAACATCCATCTGAAATATTTGCCAATTTTCAGCAGCTGCAATGGCAATGATAGATCTTACTGTGACCATTTTCACAACTGGTGAAAATGTCTCTTGATAATCAATTCCCTCAGTCTGATTGTACCCCTTAGCCACAAGCCTAGCTTTGAACCTATCCACCTCTCCATTGGCCTTATACTTGATTTTGAACACCCATTTACACCTTATTGCTCTCTTTCCTGGAGGCAAACTCATAACCTTCCAAGTACCATTACTTTCTAGTGCTGCAATTTCTTGTTTCATTGCTTCTACCCATCTCTGATCTTTCACAACCACTTCATAAGTACTAGGTTCAGTGTCTGCAGACATTTCACTCAGATATGCTTGGTAAGAGGTGGAAAGATGATCATAAGACATGTAAGTTGCTAATGAATAAGGGTGCACTGAATCCGTCACATGAGTAACATAGTCCTTCATCCACACTGGTGGATGGACTGCTCTTTTGGAGGAATTTCTGGGTACAACATCAGAAGGATCATTATGCATAACAGTAGGGGTGTCATGACTATCAACAACACCTTGGTTCATGCCATGACTTATCTCATTACCACTACCCTCTTGAACTGGAATACTAAGATCTAAGCTTACATCATTAAATGGTAATCTGACCAGTGTATCATCAGAATCAAGCAATGACTGTGTTGGAAAAACTAGTACATGATGATCCTGCACTTGACTGAATGGAAATATATGTTCTTTGAATACAACATCTCTACTGACCATAAATTTCTTTATCTTCAAATTATACAAGAGATATCCCTTCTGAGTGAGTGAGTAGCCCATCATAACACATGCATCAACTCTTGAGGAAAGCTTATAATCCTTCACTGATTTAGTGCTATAGAACAAACAACCAATGACCCTTAGATGATCAAGGTGTGGTGTGGTTTTGTGAAAAACCTCATAAGGTGACTGCCCTTACAGTACACTAGTGGGCATCCTATTGATTAAATACACAACTGCTAACACACACTCACCCCAGAATACAAAAAGTATAGATCCCTGAAACCTAAGAGCTCTAGCCACCTCAAGTATATGTCTATGCTTCCTCTCCACAACTCCATTTTGTTGTGGAGATGTGGACATTAACTCTCATGGATGATTCCCAAAGATGAAAATAATGCATTACATTCTCTGTTAAAAAATTATGTACCATTGTCGGATCTTACTCTTTTAACTTGCTTGTTGAACTGAGTTTGAACTGGAGCAAAAAATGATTTCAAGGTAACAACAACATCACTTTTGAATTTCAGTAAAAACAACCAAACCATTCTTGAATTATCATCCACAACAGTCTGGAAAAATCTAAAATCATTATGAGTAACAATTCTGTAAGGTCCCCATACATCAAGATGTATCAGATAAAAAAATAGCATTTGTTCTAGATACACTTTTGGGAAATGGAAGCCTGGTTTGCTTAGCTAAAGGACATATGGGACAATTATCACATACATCATGAGTAACATCTTTGTAAAGTTCCTTTAAGATTCTAAATGAAGGATGACCCATCCTGTAATGCCATCTCAATGATTGTGAGTCTGCCTTGGTCAGCAAGCACTTGTTATTAGCAGCCTTTGTCTGAGGAGAACATCTAGGAAAGTAATACAGCCCTTCCAATTCCTTACCAATCCCCTTCACCTCTCCATTGAAGAGGTCCTGAAAAACATAGAACTCAGGAAAGAAATGAACAGAACATTTCAATTGTCTAGTCAACTGAGATACTGACAGCAAGTTATGCTTAACTTCAGGAACAACCAGAACATTTTTTAATACACCTCCAACAGTTATTATGCAACTACCTAAATGAGTAACCACTGTAGTGTGGCCATTAGGCAAATAAACTCTCCTTCTTGTGGCTTTGTTATGATCACTAATATTATCCAAATTTTCAGACTTAGGAGTCATGTGACATGTTGCCCCAGAGTCTACAATCCAATGACCTTGTTTGCTAGACCTTTCATACTTATTATTAACATTCAAAACAACATCATAACTACTCCTTCTGTGAGAATCTAAGAGGGCATGAAGATCATTGAAATTACCTACCATGTTGACCATCTCTTCAGTTTTCTCTTCTTCATCAAGGAACCTCAATATTTTCTGATACTGCTCTAGAGTATATGTGTGAATTCATAGCAAGTGCCTGCAAATTTGTTCTAACAGAATTGAAATCATGTGCATTAGCATTAGCTTTGTGTCCTTTATCAACTGACCCAAAAGCATCCTCATTGCATTTGTCAACTTGCACATTATTTGCTAGATCATTTCCCTTGTTCGAGTTCATTCCTCTTGCTGCATTGGAGGATCTATAATCACCAGCATGATCATACTTCTTTTTAAACTTCCAGTCCTCAGGATATCCCACAAGTTTATAGCAGATGTTTTTAGTGTGCCCATGCATTTTGCAATGGTCACAAAACAGATTCCAGTTCACTTTCTTCTTGCCATTATAGCTTCCTTTTCCAGCATACTCACCCCTATCTCCATGATCTGTATTTCTATTTCGATAACTCATCTTGCCTGCATACAATGATGTGGCCTCGAATATATCTCCTCATGTGCATATTCCTGATGTATTTCTCTGACTCTCATCTGAAACTATCATTGCATATGCTTTGCCAACATTGGGCAAAGGGTTCATCATCAAGATTTGGCTTCTTGCAGGACCATACAACTCATTCAAGCCCATTAAGAAAGCAAATAGTTGCAGATATTGTATGTGATCTACATATACTCTAGATCTATCACAATTACATGAAGGAGGGGGCACAAGTGCATCAAATTCATCCCAAAGCAACCGTAACTTGGTAAAATAAGCTGAAATAGTTAGGTTACCTTGATGAATTGTGCAAATATCCCTGTGTAGTTGATAGATCCTCGATCCATCTACCTTATCGAATCGTTCCTTCAAGTCTTCCCATACTGTTGCAGCATCTGAAGCATACATTATCCCACTTAGCAGCTCCTTCGAAACAATATTCATGATCCATGCCAACACGAATGCATTGCACTTTTCCCATTGTTCATCTAATTCAGGTGTGTAATCACCCTTCTTACACGTCCCAAGCACAAAACAAAGCTTACTCTTAGCTCGAAGATTGATCATCATTGATCGACTCCACAACGAGTAATTTTCTGATCCAGTAAGTTGTACTGTAGTTAATACAGATCCAGGGGTGTCTGATGGATGGAGATAAAGAGGATGATTCCTCTTTGATTCGATCAATTCTATCGTTTCTGGTGCAGCAACAGAAGAAAAAGAAGTCGTTGTTGTTGTTGTATCGCCTCCAATCGCCATTGCAAATCGCAAAAGCTCTGTTTTCCAGAATCGAATCTACAATTTGAATCAAAGAATTATTGACTCAATGCTCTGATACCATGATGAAATTCAGAGAGATTTGGGAATATTCTTTATGTTGATTATTCAAGATACTTCACATACAATGAGGATTAGACCTCTACTTATACACATGGCAGTAACTGCCTTCTAATATCTTCTAACTACCTTCCTAACAGTCTTAACAAACTAACTAATTATATTCTTATCACATTTAATTAATTACTTAACGAACTTCTTCTATGCTATCTTCAATACATCGAATTATGAGTAAAATTTACTAACATTTTACATTGATTTGTAAATTTGTCTAAAATCAATTAAGACTTTTGAATATTTCATAGTCATTGTAATTTAAATATTAGTGTTACATTTAATTTTGTTGTAGCAATGTTATCATAAATTTTGAATATATATAGATGTTCAAGGCTTACATCGGTAAGAGGTATACGATATCAATCCTTCAAGAAAAACTTTGGTGTGATTATTGTGCAAACACAACACTTTGTATTCAAGAAACATTTCACTTGCTTTTTCTGTAAAAAAAAATTATCACAAAAAATAATACAAATTAAATGTTATTTAGAGCTTCAAAATTACTATTAGTTTCCTTTGTATAAGTTAATATTTACATTTGAAGGAATGACTAATGAGATCAAAGTTAATAAATAATATTTAAAAAATTTAAGTAATTAGATAATACAACAATAATGTACAAAAATCAATTATTTTTTTTTGGGTTTATTAATCAAATGTTATGCACGTGACATTAATAAATGAATTTAAAAAATTATAATTTTAAATTTCATGAAATGCTTGATTTTCTTTAATTTACAAGTATGTTTTCAAGGCTCATATCAACAAGAGTTTTAAGATAATATAAAATTTATCAAATATGATTTATTTGATTAATTATTTTTTTCCATGAAATGTTTTCAATTTTTTTATATATAAGATTTTGTGTTACTTCGCAGAAGTTAAAAGATATATTATGAAATGTAACAAAATTTATTTAATGTGCTTTGGGTAGAAATAGAATAGATAAAAACTTGATTTTTGAGAAAATTAAAAGCAATTGTTATATGTACAAATTGAAATCGTTACATGCTTGATTTTCTTTTATCATAGATATAAGTGTTCAAGACATATATATTGATAAGAGGTTTACGATATCAATTCTCCACGAAATATTTTGGCATGATTATCGTGTATATATAATAACACTTAGTATTCAAGTATTTTTTACTTACTTTTTCTGATTTTTTTAAAATAAAAAAGTCGTCACAAAAAATAATACAAATCGTATATTATTTAGAGCCTCAAAATTACTATTAATTTTCTTTGTATAAGGTCATATTTTCATTTGAAGACATGGCCAATGAGATCAAGGTTAATAAATAATATTTTAAAAAATTGAAATTATAATGTGCAAAAATCGATTTTTTTTTTTTAGTTTATTCAAAAGTTATGAGCATGATATTGAGCAAAAATATTATAATAATTAGTAATGATGAATTTAGAGAAAAAAACTTTAAAATGATTATTTTCACCCAAGTGACAGTCTAATATCAAGTTATTTGGTAGTGTTAGAAAAAAACTAAAACAAAAGAAAAAAAATTAATAAACAACAAAATTAACAATTTGGAAAAACTTTAAAAATCTCATGCTACAAAATAAATAAAAAATTAAAATAATTAACAAAAAAATAAGAAAAAGAAAAACATTAACAAAGACATAGCTATAAATACGTAGACAATTTTTTCTTTTAAAAAAATAATGATAGAAAACAAAAACTAATCTAAAGCATCTACTAAAATTCCTCACCAATTACCTAGCTATCCTTATCTCTCAAAACTCAATTATATATTTTAATCTTCTACCTATATAATAGGAAAGACAAAAGTGTCACACATCACAAAAAATATCAATTCAAATTTTGAGTTTATAGAAAATGAATTTAGTATTTCAAATCAATATTTTGTAATAAGAAAATAGCATCAACATAAATATTTTTAAATTATAATTTTTTAAAAAGAATAAATTTAAAATATTGGAAATTCGTATTTTACAAAATATTGCAACATTCATCATCAGAATAATTCTAAAATTTTCAGTTTGAATATTCATTTTTAAAAATTCTCTCCAAAAAACTATAATTTTAATTTGATAAATTATTATGTAAAAATTTGTCAAATAAAATTTCCAAAAACAAAAATGGGTAGTTATATTATTTTAATAATTTTGAGATTTTCTCAAAAAAAAAAATTTCTTAATTAAAAAATGCTAACAAATTACAAAACACCTTTATCATGTACTGTTCTCTTCTATTTCTTTCCCTCTTCGTATAAACTTTACTTATATTACTTAATTTGTAAATTTATCAAACCTTTTAAGCTTATCATTAAATAATATAATTTCAACTCTTTGTATAGATAAGGTGATTTACATCCTTATTGATCTCAACTACATTCTTTTTCAGAAATAAATGATTTGCAACTATTTTTATTAATCTTAACATTAAAATTGTATCTATAAATATTTTTTTAAAAATAATTTTATTATAGTATCTTTTGTTTTAAGTGATAAGGGAACACTATTTCTTTTATACATTCTTATTTTATGAAATTGTATTTGATTAAATTAAAAAAATATTTTATTTTGCAAGATTGAACGAGAAAGGAGCGTGCTAAAGATGTTACAACATGCTTTGCAAATTTTATTTAGATTTAGCTAAAACTATCATAAAGATTTTTAATACTAGGTTTTAGATTGATCTATTAATTTAAGATTTAATTAATTAGCACATGTATCAGTTCAACACATGCCACATATGTTATCAATCTTCATTATACTAGAAGAAGAAGAATTTTTAGAATAATGTTTAGTGTCTTTGAAGAAAATACCCTCATTGCTCATAATTATGGTGATTTTTTGTTAGCACAAGTGTATATATGAAATGAAAACATTATTTATTATTATACATGCACTTTTGTTACTCAATAATAATTTGTATTACTTATTTTAAATTTTATAATATCCGCGCAACGCGCGGGCATGTATACTAGTATATTTATACATGAGGCCAATGTGAACGAATAGCCAATTCAAATTGAGTTTGGCTCGATGCTGCCATGTGTCAATAGCTAACCTCCCCTCTGCCGCCAACAATTTGGAGAAATCTAGCGAACAATTGGAAACCCAATTAAATTGGGTTTTGTTTTCCTAATTTGTCTTGAACTCAATTATTTTATTTAGGGTTTCTATATCTATAAATAGGGCATGAAAAATTATTCTTGGGGGAGCCAAGAACCAAGAAACAATACACAATATAAATTTTCTTCTAGCTTAGAAACTTTGGAAGAGCCGCCGTGGAGGCCAGAGAATTGTGGTTTATTCTTTCTTCTCCTTTATTATTTATTTGTATTCGTGATTAATAAAAGGTAGTTTAGCTATTGTTCTTAACTTTTTATGATTAACACAAGCATATTTGTTTTAATAAATTTTAATTGTGTTTTTGAGATAATGAGTAGCTAAATTTCATTACTAGGGTTGTGGGAACCATAAGCGATTAACAAAGTATGAATAATAACTAAGCAATTCTTGAATAGTGTTGTTGCATGCATTGATACTTCTTTCGTTTAGAAGTCTTTTTAACGGTGGCCAACGTTAGAACTCGTCTTGTTGCTACTTGCCGGACCAAGGAGGTAGTTAATAAGAAAAGAATTATCAACATAGATTTAGTGTGATACTATCTAATAGTCTAATGTCAATTGATGCGAGGGTGAAAACTAAGTCATACATTGATGTGATGTCTAATATGAGATAAAGGTAAGGCTTAGTAAATTATACACACGTAGCCGGACCAAGGTGTGGGGTGAAATTCTCTAGATGCCGGACCAAGAATTTAGAGATACCTAACTTATCACTTTGCATGTAATACACTAGGAAATGATTGTTATTACTAGGATTACCGCGTTATGAGCTTATGGGGAACACATTCCTAGTTATTTCTAATAATCTGAATATAATTAAATACTTAGTTCAAAGCTATTTTTATTGTTTTTATTTTATTTCAATTTAAATCCCCCCATTTTTATATAATGACTATCGAGTTAAATATTTACTATAGACAATATTCTTCCATATTCTCTGTGGGATCGACCCCGACTCATAGTTGGGTAAATATATTGCATACGATCGTTTATATTTCTTTTCAAGAAGTATATTTGAACGTTATCAGACGTCCGTGATAAGTTATAGTGTGCAAGCCTTGAAGAACTTGTTTTGGGTGAATCTAAGTGAAGACCACAAAGGTCTTCATGGACCGTGAAGCCCTTGACGGGTCGTGGGAGCAGTCGTGATAGGTTCGATAGTTCAGTCCTACTTCGAGTAGGACTCTTTTTAAAACATATTATTTGAATTAATTAGGTCTTTTTTTTTATCTTATCTTACCTTGAACGACGAATGAGTTTCCTTTATTCTCAGTTTGTGAACATTGAATTAAGTTTGAAGATTGGATTTCCGATACTTGAATTATCGAAGTGGCTTGTTGTAACGACCCGAGAGCACCCCCTAGTCGTTACCGGCGTATTCGACCTCTCGGAGGTCTTATACAAGCCCTTAGCATTCGTCATAGCATTTATTATAGAATAATAGCGGAAAATTTAAAACTTTTTCATAATATAACACAAGACATAAAAGTCACCTCATTAAACCTTTAATACAAAAATTGGAGTACTACGTCTCGAGGTAGCCATCTTAAAACATGACTACAACACAAGAGGGACACAACCCTTACAATACAAAAGAAACAACTACCTAGTACATAGAACTTAAGGAAACTCTTTAACACAAAGGTCCTTGAATCTTTAAGGACATACCCGAACTTGGGAATAGCAAGCCAAGCTCATCACTTCTAGGAAAGACCCTTTAGCCACCACCACCTACTCTTGGTGTAAAAGATGAAGAAGAATGGTGTTAGTACAAGAATGCACAAAGTATGATAACCATGCAAAATATGCTTTTAAAAGGACATTTAGTTGGAAACCATGCATCATGCCTTTTTAGAGAAACTTCAAGAACATTTAGTACATTAGGCACACTATAGACCACATACATCATCATACACATGGAAACCATTCATAATAGCACATAAAGCCACTTATAACATTTTAGGCACATTCAATGCATACAATACAATACCTTCCTCTTTATCTTAGCTCCTTTCCTCAAGCAACCCTTAGGGAATACTTGGTGCAATATATTGCCATAAGGTTCAAAGGTGAACTTACATATAGCCTTCATCAATCCAACCACATATATTCATAGAGTCATAAGCACACCATAAGACATAGTCTTCGTATAGGCACCATCACCTAAGACAACTCCCAAGTCACACTAGTGCAATGTGCAAGTAGCATCCCATAATACTACTCCCACCAAGTGTTCCTAGGAAGCCACCATAGACTAGGCACATCATATTCAACAAGTCATAACATCTTCATTTAACATTAGACATAAGACCAACATACTTCATAACATCATATAAGGACTCATTCATTTACTACATCATTACTCATAACCCATTTAGTTCATATCATAGGTAAACCACCCTCACAACCTCTTCACATGCTCACTTGTGCAATGTACACATGGAGTCCCATACCCCCACAACTAAGCAAACCCATTAAGAAGTCATAAGTGTAATTCACATGCATAAACATACTTCATGTCTTGACATAAGTAAAGTCAACCTTAACATGCTTTCATATTAACATGCATAGACCATAGTCTTCATTACATAAAGAGCCTAATCATAACCTCCCTTAGAGTACACTTGTGCAATGCATAAGTAGGGTCCATAGTCCTACCTACACTAAGTAACTCTTCAAGAAATCCTGACTAAGGTTCATATTCTTAGCTTAGTTCATTTCTTAACTTTCGGGAGACATTGCCATAACCGACATAGACCATGTGAGCTACATGGAATCCGGTGTTCTACTCCCACATCGGAAATAGAGGGTATTACTTGCTAAAGTAGGACCTACATACATAATAGCTATCTAGTGGATCCACTAAGCTAATACCTACGGGGACACGTAGTTATGGAACAAGGAGATTGCTACTAGAAAACCTTGACTTACTAAGCGTGGAGGTTTCCATCTCATGAGATAACATCTATGTTGGGAACCCGGACTTGCTAAACGTGAAGGTTCTCTTGTGAGAAGCCGGACTTGCTAAACATGATGCCCCCACTCTCATTTTTCATGTTCACTCGGTGCTAAGTTCCAACTCACTTTTTAAACATCTTTAAGTCTTTATTTAACATTAGTTCATAAAGTAGGCTTTAGGGACTTAATCCCTCATATCATATAGCTCAAAAGTTTCTAAGATGAGAATGACCTTTCATCGTAGGACCTACATTATGTGAGAATGACCTTTCACATAATCATACCATATTCATAACATAGTCTAGTTTAGAGTACAATTGAGGAAACCTTTCAAGAGACTCACTTTCACTAGATTATCATAAACCATATTCATTCATTCATGTGCGTGTGTACATATGAGAGAAAGCCTTTCACATAAACACCTTTATACAACACATATTCATACCTTGCTAATCATACACTTTGCATGCATAATAAGATATAATGGTGCATATAAGAGTTGACCTTTCAATAGACACCATAACACATCATATTCATAGCTATACATGTAGAGTGTGTGTGCGCATATTGGTCCTCATAGTGACATATTAGCAACAACATTGATATTGAGTGTTCTTCCCTTAAAGGGATCACAACACATTCACAATGTCCCCAATTCATGAGTAATTCACATATAAAGCCCTTAGGGATTCTAGACCGCACACCCACACTCCATCATAGGAGACAAGGACACATTCAACATTGAATAGGTACTCCTAACATGTATATGATCAAACATTCATATAGGGGTCATATAGGTAGGGGTCATTCCACAATAGTACCTAACATAATCAATCATGTAGACCACACCTTATCACTAACATTATCATTCACATTATACTCCTCATCATCAACACACTTTAAACATGATGCTAGCATTGAGGATTTTATACATAACCTTCATAACATAACTTCATAAACATATGCATCATAATCATCAATTCACTTCACATCTATTACCTTCAAGGCCATGATCTCAACATGCATAGATAGACAAGAAGTGAACACCTCCACCATAAGTGGATCAAACCACACAACATAAATTCTCATACTATAGACTAGAAGTTAGGTCAACTTACCAATTCTCCAAGCCATGATCACCATGGATCAATCCTCAACAATTCATAATCAATTGACATAGGTAGCAATAG
>JAJOOE010019834.1:0-12672 GCA_036250405.1 Solanum raphanifolium
TCCTAAATTTCCATATCCACTAGGTTCTAAGCATTATTTCCCAAATTAGACATCATTAGTCTTGAATTGTATTTACATGTGTGAAAGAGTGCTCTACCCTTCATTTAATACAATTCATTAAAATAGCTCATAGATTCATTAAAGTGAGAATGTACTTTCAACTTTAGAATCATAATTAGTATGTGAGAATAACTTTCACACCAAGATCATGTGTTCTCATGAGAATGGACTTTCAGTCAACACAATAGGATCATCATGGTCATGTACATTACATGCATAATAATGTGTAAAGGTGCATATGATAATTATACTTTCAATTAACACCATTGATACATCATAATCATGTTTATGCATGGAGTGTGTGTGTGTAATTATCCTTTGCAATGACACAACATCAACATTTTCATCATCCTAGACAATTCATTCAAAATCAAGTAGTAAGGGTAAGGGAAGAATAGCCTTTCAACAATACCACAATATACACAATAGTCATAGGACCTTCACTTTCTAATAAATCATAAGTTCACACACAATCTTGTCAACATGCATAAACCTTCACATTATGCCCTTCAAGGGCTATGGACCAAAATACCATGATCCAACAACTCATCAATACCTTAATCACATCATGATTGGCACTTTATATTTCAAGTATTCATAAACATGCATATAATATCATGATCAAGTCAATTCATGTTTAGAAGCATTACCCTAAACCAATTCGAGTCTAGGTGATCTAATCTAAGGTATTACATGAAGAATTTCATCATTCTTGGAGGATCACCTTTAACCCTAAATTTGTCTTTTTCATGACACAACCCTAGACTCAATCAATTCACCTTAGAAATCCTAGGTTAATCAAGTATACATGTAAAATCACACTTAGATCATGCAATTACATCATAATTAACTCACATTAAATCAATTGGACCAACTTGCAAAACCATCACATAATGCAAAGAAGAACCAAAGCTAGGGTTGCGGGTCTTATGGATTCTTGAAGGATTTCGAGTTAAAACCATATGAAATTAATCATACATTCATAAACAAACATGATTCAACCTTTAAAAGAAACTTTAAAAGGAATCCATGGAGTTGAGTTGAAACCCTAGCTAATTGAGTTTTCTAGAGTTGAGTTAAAAGCTTTTGAAAGGGCTCCTTGGGTGATAGCTTCCCAAGGATGAAGAACTATCATACCTTAGGTGTAGAATCCTTCCAAATTCGTAGTGAAAAGCTCCTTCCTTCAAGCTTTCCTTGATCTCTTTCTTTGTTCTTCAATGGAGGTTCTAGAGAGAAGATTGTTTGAGAGGGAGGTAGTTGGGTTTTGATTTGGGGTCTTGGCTTATACTGACTTAATGAGGTGTTTAATACTTTAAAATACTTTATATATATGAAATAAACCCATATTAAGCAACCCCTACTTAAAACAAACTAAAAACGAATTACCTAAACTAACCCACCTATTGGCCGACTTTGGGCAGATTGCAGGTGCAATCCACACCCCATGGACCTACGGTCCGTCAATTGATCTACTGGGCATGCTGAAGGTCCGTGGTTTTGACCTGCAGCTCCTCAACCAAGCCTTGAACCACTCCCCATTACCTACGGGGTGTCACTCAATCTACTGGCCGTAGATGGCCATCCGTAGGTCACCTATTTGACAGCTTTTTGTGAACTTAGGCAGCCTTGAGGGTTAGACTTTAGGGTCCTCCCCAAGGACCCTTGGTTGGTCTTTGGGGGTTCATACCTTGACGTTTAACCCCTAGACACCTCAACCTAAGCTCGGGAAGTCAATATACCACCTAAAACCAAACACCAAACTCGAAAGCTCACACATTAGGCTCTAGTTTCACCTATTAGTTTCCATTAGACTTTAGCTTGGTCTTACTGGATTTCCAAGTTGTTACAAGATAATTGTAGAGTCCTCAGTTAACTATAATTAGAGTCTACTACAATACCTATTACTACTATAATAATAAAGATGCAATTATAAATAATCTAATCTTAGTCGATTTCAACTAGTACAAGAAGTAGCAACCTAGTCGATATAAGTGACCTAAACCTAGAGTTACTCTAACTCCGTCGTACACGTTGATTGGACCAGGTTATTCAACATGTTCCATATCTTCAGTTTATTTTATCTTCAACACCCTAATCAAAATTAAGTGAAATTGAATTTGGATAATTTAGATCTTTTGGAACCCAATGGATGAATGAAATCCATTGATGAATCCTCTCATAGGTTGTTCAACCTGTTCCATGTCTTCAATTTCTTTTATCTTCAACACCTTAATCAAAATTAGGTGAAATTGAATTTGGAGAATTTATATCTTTTGGGACCAATGGATGAATGAAATCCATTGATGAATCCTCTCATACCTTGATAAACAAAACTCAAAAACAATGGAGGGAAATGGAGACTTGAAGCTTGAATCCTAGATTTCTTCCTTGAAGCTTGAGAGAGTTTGGAGAGGATGAACTTGGATGAGAATTGGGGATTTGAGAAAATGAAAGGGTTTGAGTAGATTTAAGAGTTGAAAAGTATTTATAGTTCTTAGAATTTTGATCAAAATGACATAATATAGGTATTAAATGCATATGAAAAGACCCAAATAACTTTAAGAATAACTGTCAAATGATTTCTACGGTTCGGACCTACGGTCCGTAGGACTTCCTACGATCTATACTGGTCAACCGTAGAACCAACTTTAGAAATCCAAAATTCCTTCAACTTCCCACGAGACCAATCTACAATTCTTTGTTGTTTAATTTACGATTTGTAGACCCCTCTAGTAGAACCCAAGTTCAAGTCCAATATTTTACTAAGTCTTGTTCAATTCTACGAGTGTCATCTATGGCCCTGTCCAAATTTCTTCGGCTCGTCCTGGCTATTCATAGATCAAACTTTAGAAACTTGAATTTTCCAATAACTTAACTCAACCATACGACTTCCATTCTATAGCTTATAGGAATTCCTATGATATGTAGCTAGGACTCCTAGTCACTGCCTTATTGCCAAAAAATCTAAACTTTTCCTTTCCTTTCAACTTACCAATTTCCGAGGTGTTACAATATCTCTTCATTGGGAACATTCGTCCTCGAATGAGACTCAAGCTAGCATGAATAGAGTAGGAGAGAAACTAAAAATTAACATGAATGCAAATCTCATCATAATGCATATAAACATGGAGAAGCACTCCAAGCTAAGTCATAACTTCAAAAATCAAGTTTTTCATGAACATGCATGCATATGAAAACATTAGAATGACTACAACACATGAATCCAAAAGAATGAACCATGAAGAACTAATACATCCATCTAGAATATAAGCGGAGGGAAAGAGATGAGGATACATGGACATCATATTGTTTTTGGCCTCCTAAGTAGCACCCTCAACTAATTGATTAATCAAAAGAAGTTTTACGTAAGTAACTTCTTTATTTCTCAAATTCCCAACTTGTTGGTCTAAAATCTCAATTGGAACCTCTTCATAAGAAAGACTTTCTTTAACTCTCAAACTTTCTAAAGGCACAATGGACGTCAGGTCTTCAACACAAATTTTTAAGAAAGAGACATGGAATACCGAATGTATCGATTCTAAATCATTAGGTAACTTGAATTCATAAGAAACCTTATCAATACGTCACACATTATCATATAGGCCCACATATGAGGGACTAGGATTCCCTTTCCTTCCAAACCTTATCACACCGTTTATAGGTGAGATTTTTAAATAAACCCAATCATCAACTTCAAATTCAATCTCTCTTCTTCTAACATCGGAATAAGGCTTTTGGTAACTTTGAGCCATTTCAGACTTTCATGAATGAGTTGAACCTTTTCCATAGCCTCATGCACCAACTCGGACCCTATCAAAGCGGTCTCGCCAACTTCAAACCAACCAATAAGAGATCTACACCTCCTACCATAACGTGCCTCAAACAAAGTCATTCCAATACTAAAATGATAGCTATTATTATAAGAAAATTCAATTATTCAGTTGTCGATAGTATAAGCATATTCAGATGGAACCATTCTTCTTTTGATCAAATAAATCCGAAGCACCACATGGTGAGAAACTTGGTCTAATAAATCCTTATCCAATAAGTCTTTCAACTAATCCTTTAATTCCTTAAGTTCTGTGGGGGCCATACGATAAAGAGGAATAGAGATATGTTGCATATCTGGGAGAAGATCAATACATCAGCTAGAGACGACTCCACTCATTTGAAAAAAAAACTCGACTTAACTCGATTTCAATTAAATTTTGACTCAACTCAGCTAGATCTAGTCTTGGCTCAATTGGTTTGATTTAAGAAATAATATTTATTTAATAGTTTCAATTACTAAATACATAAGAAATTCAACTAGAATACTATGACGTTCATAGTTCAGTTGGATTGCTTTTTGATTATAATCAATATCAAATTAGTTTAATCGATTTTTCAATTATTAAAATTAAATCAAACCAAATATAAATACATATTCAGCATCAATTCAAGTTAATATATTTTTTAATTATTAAAATCGAGTAAAACTAAATATAATAGATCTTAATTCACCGGTCTTATTGTTGTCAATGTGGTTCGGTACCCAATATTTAAGAAATCATTTGTTATTCATCTTCTTTTTTTTCTTCCTACAGTTAAAGAAGATTTTTCATTATTTCTCAACTTATCTTTGATATCTTTTTATTATGGTGACTATAACTTTTTTCAATTATTGAGAAAATGTCTCGAGAGCTATAAGTTTTAATTAGGTGAATAGATTTTATTAAAAAAAGTTTTAAAAATATAATTTTGAGTCTAGAAAACACGACCTCAAGGATTTTTCACAACTTAACCACTATCTAAACTTGGCGAAGTGGTCTGATGAACCCTTATATTTGTAGGAGTTTGTATTTTGGATCCTTTTACTTGACCCTTTGTCAATTGAACCCTTAAACTCAATTAAAATGAGACTTTTAAATCTCTCCAACTATCTGTGTAGCTCACTCTTTCATAAATGACATGTCATATCCACATCAGATATAATAATGTCATGTCATAATTATTTCATAAATATTTTTAAATTATTAACCAAAAATGTTATTCCATAAAAGACAAAAATAGTAAAATAAAATAGTTATTTCTCTCACCTTTCATCCACCTCCCTCAACCCACAACCACCATTAACACCATCTACATTCACCTTAGTTTTCTTCTTCTTTAGGATTGTTATTGTCTATAGCTGTGATCAGTCTCTTCAAGTTCTTACAAATCATAATTCATTTTTTCTCGAAGTTTCTAACATTCGTAACTCTTAATCGTATTTTTTTTACCAACGTTTACATCATCCACTTGAACCACCGTAAATTTCTTTTCTCCATTAATGCCAATAAATCAACATTAAAATATCACAATATTTGTACGCAGTTTACCATAACACATTTCAACTAATGTCACAAAAACATTCAACAATCACTTTTCATCCTTCAAGACTATTGAATCTTTGTCACCTTATAGATTGTAATAACCCAAAAAAATGGAAAGAAAAACAGATCTAACACATTTTTGTTTCTCTAGGAAAGAAAGAAAATATGAAAAAAGTAAAGAAAAGAGAAATTGGAGATGGCTGGGAAGAGAAGAAAAAAAAGGGGTTGGATGGAGAAGAAGGTAATGGTAATTAGAGAGAGAAAGAGAAACGGGGTTGGCAAGGAGGGAAAGAAGAAAGAAGTGTTTTTTTTTATATATTTTCTTTTATTTTTGGTCTTTTTTTAAAAAAACATTACTTTTTGTCTAATTTTGGAGTTCACGCTCCTTCTACGCGTGAAATCACGTGTTGGTACCAACTCAATAATTAAATTGCCACATAAGTTTGGTCAATGGTCAAAATGGCTTAAAATATTGAGTTTCATTGAGTTTAAGGATTCAGTTGACAGGAGTCAAGTAGAAGGGTTCAGAATACAAGTATAAGGGTCAATCAGACCATTTCACCTACTAAACTTTTAACTTATGTCACGAGGTGTCAATACTTGTATATATATTTATTAAACCAAAATTTAACCTCTATATATAATGTAATTTTGCAACCAAAATGTGTGCACCCGTTACCCAAGGGTGGGTCCGCTCTTGGACTATACATTGTCTCACAGATTAACTTAATATGAAATAGAGGAAGTAGTTAATTTTAAAAAGCAGCTTGTTTATCACATTCACGGTCATATACTTTAGTTTCTTAAATCATATTTAAATAGAAAATTCAATTTAACGTGAATATTATTTTAACATATTCATTCGTAAGTGGCAACTAAAATTATCAATATGTTCTTGACTTAATAATGTAAATACTGAATAACATTTTTATGGTAGCTTGTTTAGTCACAATCATGATTATAGACTTTCTTAAATTATATTTTTGATTTAATATTAAATAATTGTCCCAACTCGGGATCAATTAAAATGTAGAAAATCACTATTGAGCTAGGTCAGGCTCGACTCGATGTCCAAGCCTAATTGTAGCTCATTTGATCGAGTACGAAACAATGCACCTACAAGATACTTCGTATGGATTCGAACTGTGGACCTCTGACAAGTTATCAAAACTCTTCATTTTTGGAATAATAAAGCACTTCCTTATTAGTTGTTGTATTATTTTTGTTTCCTTTTTTTCTTGTCAATGAAATTAATTAACATCATTTGTTGCCTTATATATATATATATATATATATATAATGTTTAGTATTATTTTTAATGAGATTATTTTAAATTTGAAAAAAATGAAAATCCACCCAACTTAGTGATAGTAATATACGTACGTGACTTGTATTTTATGTATAGTGTGTTCTATTTATAGTATGATGTTATAGTATTTTATATTTAAATATTACCGCTTATGAAATTTTTTGTGTACACCATTCAGTATAATATAATGAAGAATTAAACATTGCGTAAAAATATTTTTACACTGTCCATATATAGTTAAACTTAAACTTGTTAGCAAGCTAATTGAGATTGACTATTGGAAAAACTAAATCCATTTCGATCTATTCACTCTCTTTTGATTTTAACACTTATAAATAATTTATCTCTTAAGACCATTTAGGGATTCTTCAAAATTTTGAGATTCTTTAAAACCCTTAAACATAATTCAAAAGTAGCAAACCGAACCATTTTCGAACATAATCAATATGAAAAATGGATCTTTATTTATTGAACCATATATATATATATGATGAAAAGTAAATACATAAATCATGGTTCAATTTTGCATATGCATAATAAACATTGTAAATCAGTTTTGGTCAGTCTTGTGAACCCTTTTTGTTCCATAATTTGGTGGAGTTGGACAGATGCATTGATGTTTTGCCAAGTCACATTTGGGTTGTGTTTCTACGCATCTCAGATTAACACAATCAGCATCCTTAGTGCATCCTACTGCCGCATGACTTCCTTGTCCTACCAAAATTCACGTCGTTGAACAAGTTAGTGACGTACATAATTTTTTTTATAACAGATAATCAACTTTTGAAAAGATAAAAAAAAATATTACTTTTAGTGATCGATATATTTAACTTAAATCTTAGACATAGAAAATTGATAAGAAAATTTCTTACCAAATAACATAAGCAAAAAGGATATCAAGAAAACCTTAAGGAATGTTGCCTTTTCCATTTTCTTTTTCAAAGTTTTGTGGTAACACAAGAGTAATTAACTATATATGTGATTGTAATTATTGATTTTAATTGTCATATTAACAATATATTTATAGGCAAAAGAAGACATTTAGTTGATGGAGAAATAGTTAGTAATTGAGATAAAGAAATTTAATGTACTTTTATAAATTAAAAAAGTCAAATCAAATACTAAGGTTACACAATACGAGTAATCTAAAATCATTATTATGGTCAAATAATGATTTTTTTTAAATGGAGAAATTGAATTATTTTGGAAAGTGAGTTAATTTGCCTTTGCTGTTTGAGAAATAATGTACATATCTTTAATTGAATATACCTTTGTAACTTAACTATTATAGGGAAAATACATATAAAAAAAACCCCTTGAACTTGGCAGGAAAACTTACTTTAGTACTTTAACTATACGGATGTTTATTTACCCCCCTAATCTCATTTAAAGTGAATAAATATCCCCTTAATACTGATGTGGCATAAAGAAAATAGTCAAGCGCATCTTTCTTTTTTATTAAAGAATTGGTCCCACTAATATATGTATTATATAATTAAAAAAGAAAAAAAAATCACCCACCCCAACTTTCATCTTCTCCAAACCCACCCACCCCCAATCCCCTTTTTCTTCTTCTGCAAAACCCCCTAGCCCTTTCACTTATTTTGAACCCCTTATCTCGCCCCCTTTCTCCTTCTTCGAACACCCCCATTGTACCCTACCTCACCCGCATCTTAATCTTCATCTTTTTTTTTTGTTTTCAGATCTACTAAAGAGAGAAAAATCATTAAACTTCGTTCCGATCAAACTTGAGATTTCTGTCAAACAAAAGAAAATTTCATTAACACATTTTTATGATTTCAAAAATTATGATTATTGTATGTCATGAAAAAATAAGGGTTTTTGAAGATGGAATATTAGAAAGGATTGTTTTTTTTTTTTTACTAAAGGGTCGAATTCATCTACATTTTCAGTTGATTTATTTATCCTCAAATACCAAAGAGAGCAATAAATCGGTAAAAAATTCAATGTAGGTCCATATTTGTTGCAATATAACATCAATGGATATTGATAGAAAATGTATGAAAATTTTCTCAAAAGAAATTGGTGAAATTGTTAGAAGATATTGAGGTTGAAAATAGAGAAGTCATTAGTGAAAATTAATGATAATCAAGCAAGAATTGAGAAAACACTAATGGAGATGGAAGGTAGTGCATCCATTGGAGAGAGAAGGGAAAAAAATTAAATTTTAAAAATTGATTTCTGACATGGTAGAGAGAAGAAGAAGGGAAGTAAAAAAAAAAACAAAATTTTAAAACTGATTTCCAACATGGTTCTGACGTGGCAATGATGTGGCGTTGATATGGCAATGACTTGGCGCGTGTGTAATATACTTGCCATTGTGAGACTGATTTTGTATTCTTAGGGTGGTATTTATTCACTTTAAATGAGAGTATGGGGGTAAATAAATATCTGTATAGTTAAAGTACTAAAGTAAGTTATCCTGCCAAGTTCAAGGGGTTTCTTTTTATGTATTTTCCCTTGATTATAACATATATATATATAGGGAAAGCAATAAACATGCACCAAATTTTCATTTGATGTTCAAATAAAAAAGAAGATAAAATTATAATATGATAGAATTACCTGACTCCCAACCCCGACTTAGAAGTCAACACCTAACCCCGACTCGGACTGGACTCCTTACCCTGACTCGAACCCTGACCCTACTTTCGACCCACGACCCAAATCTAACCCACACCCAACCCAAGACCCAACTCCCCAACTCATGATACACACATGACGTCTAACCTAGGACCCAACTCCTTGAACCAGGAATCAACCTCGACCTTGATTTGAAACCCAAACTCCTAACCCTACCTAGAGAAACTCCCAACCTTGATCTAGAACCTCGACACTGACTTTGAACATGATCCCGGATGTATCTCTTGACCTTGGTTCTTCACTTTAGCTCGACCCAGACCGGATAACTACATCCCGACCTTGATCCTGACTTAGGATCCAATTTTCGACGTTGACCCAACTTATGACCCAAAATCAAATCCGACCCCTACCCATGATCTGACTCCATACTCCTAACTCTCGGCCCCTAACTAGGATACATAAATGTGTCCTTGAAATTAACCTCAACTAACATTTATGTCCTCTAACTTCAACTATGCAAAAGTAGACACTTAACTTGTATAAAATTGAGCAAGTAGACACTTACACTTGTATAAAATTGAGCGAGTAGACACATGCATCTTACATGACATGATACTCATAGAACATCACGCAAAACACAAATTGCCGCATAATATCTAGACACACGGATCCTACATAACATAATTATTTTTTTATTAATCATTCTTAATGATAGGGAGAAATCAGAGTTCAATTCACACCACAAACTCTGAGTCAGTTTCATAGATGGTCACTCAACGTTAACTTTATTGCACTAAATTCAGTAAACTATTTTTATGATAAAAAAGTTACTTGTATTTTCCTAAATAGTAAGTTTCAGTGTATCTCGAAAAGTCATAAGGATCATGAAATAAAAGAGACATCTTATTTGATACACTTAAACAAAATTGAATGAACTTTCTATCATGAAACTTAGCTAGTAACAAAAAATAGTTTAGCGACTTTCACTGATACTTCAGCAAAATTACATACATCATTTACAAGAAAAACAATTCAACGACTTTTCAATACGATAAATAAAAAATGAAGCGACCATCTAAGAAATCACCCCTTACAAATCATCAAGTTGTTCGTTGGTGTAACAGGTGGAGCTCCAACTGGTGGACGTGAAGGAGATTTGCAATAACACTTATGTGCTTTCAAGTAACATGTAAGATTTTCACCATGATTCAAATATTTCAATAGAACAACGCAATGAGAATCGCTTTTACACATTGTTTCATTATAATTTGGTTTACTATTTGGAAGTTTACAATAACAACTTTTTGTACTTGCAAAACACGCAGGTATTCCATTCAAGCATTTCAATTGTCGAGCACAATTTGCAATTGTTCTACACCTAAAAGGTTTAGTATCATGTGGAAGTTTACAAGATCATATGTTTGATATGTAGTAACATACATGATGTCCTTCGCTGCATTTTAATTTTTTTATGCAAATGTCATTGTCGTTGCACCAAGTAACCCCGTTGTCCTAAGAACACCATCAATAATATTGTCAAGTAAGTTAGTGAAAACATACTTGAAGTATCATGATATCTTGTCTAAATATGATTATAAAAAGAGTTATAAGAGTCAAAAACACGTAGAATGGTTTTTTGAGTTTTGTCATAATTGAACTATCAGTTGTTCACTTTTCCTACCAGAAGTTCAGGTGTGATTTGATAGACATTTGGTGATATTTAAGGTAGAAAACTCACCCATCTAATAGTTCATGTCCAAAACTCAAAAAAATTGAAATATTTTAGGTGTGTTATTGACCCTTCACGAATCTTATATTAATAATGCTACTACATACATTTTGTTTCAGTGTCTTCATTTGTATACGATGACTTATATTAGTGAACTTTTCAAATCAGGTATTAAAAAGGTGTCAATTTTTTACGACTATAAAATAGTTTATTAATTAATGCACATTCAGAGGAAACCTGTAACACCCCGTATTCGAAAGAGACCAAAAATGCAGATTTTGAGAAGTTGCAGGTGCAACCCACGGTTTCCATCCACGGACCGTAGGTTAGACCACGGCCTGTGCTGGTGGTCCATGGTTCACCACTGCAACCCCTCCCCAGCCAAGCTCAAAAAAATCGGCTATGTCTCGACCCACGGACTGACTCACGGTCCGTAGGTCAGACCACCGTCCGTGGAATGTGTCCGTGGATCGAGACCTCATTTACCCAGTCTCTGACACAAACTAAGGTCGACCAGCATGGACCGTCAATCGATCCACGGTCCGTAGGTCTGACCGTAAGTTAGGGTCAACAGCCAGTTAACTGAAAATTATTAATGGGTCAACTTCAGATGGTCATAACTTTTATCAAAAAAATAATTGTGTGTCCCATGACCTAGTCTATGATATATAATTGAATTATCTTTCCAACGCCACCGAGTTTACTAAATTCCGACCTCCGAGTAAAAAGTTATGCTCGTTTTAGTGAAGGCCTGTTGAGCAGGCTTGACTTACGGACACAATCTACGGACTGTAGATTGACCTACGGCCCGTAGGTCACTCCGACAACAGTTAATTCAGGGGTCTTTTGGTCTTTTCCTATTTCGTTTAACCCCTAAGATACGTTGTTTAAACCCTAAATCATGAGATTTTAATCAGTTTAAGCCTAGAAACATAACTTGAACTTACCTAAGTCAAATCATTAATCAAACTTAGAAGAATTAGAACGCTAAGAGAAGAAAAGAGGTCAAGAACCCTAGTTCAAGAACGCAGCAAGGTTCCTTCAGTTCCTTCCTCGAAATCGAAGGATTTCTCTGTGGAATTCGTCACCAGGTATGTGGGATTTCACTAGTGGGTTCCTTTCACCCATTAGGTCCCTAGAATTTAGTCAGTTTCTTGATTCCCTTATTATGAATAGACCTAGGGTTTCTAGAATTGCAGCAGATCATCATGAATTAGCTATTAACATGTTCCAAATAAGATTATCATGTTATTTCTCAGCTTATTGCATGAATTTCAGAACCCTAGCTATGTATTTCTTTAGTTCTTGAATTACACATGCTAGGTCAGATATTTCAGTATTCAGTTATACATGCCTCAGTTTATGAATGCATCATTATCAGATTAATTGTTGCATTCTCAGTTTGCATGTTCAGTTCGAGCTATCCAGTATTTATAGAAATTCAGTCATAACCAGTAAACTACTTAATTCATTGGGAGTAGCATAATACCGAGTTGGACTAGGGTTCAGCGTACCTATATAGTCCCAGAACTACGAGCCACGTAGGTGTAAGTCCTCTCTGTGGGCAACATCAGTTTAGTGATCACGCCAGCATGCCTCTATACCTATGGCAGGGT
>JAJOOE010019839.1:0-14864 GCA_036250405.1 Solanum raphanifolium
TTTAACACCCCACCTCACGCCCAGTGCTTAGCATCTGGTGCGTGGGCAATTTTGATTTTGGGGGTCCCAACATCGGGTGAGACGGGCCCTGCTCTGATACCATGTTAAATTAGGTCTTGGGCCTAACTCACACCCCAAAAGCTAGCTCCTGACCATTGCTCTTCTTCACCTTCTTTAGCTTCCTCAAGAAGTACCAGAACTTGGACTTGGCACGGACCTCATTTGTAGCCCAGAGTTTCATACGGTAAATCTTTGGGTGCTCATCGTTTTCTGACGGTAGAGCTCTCCCTACAACCTGGTATTGATGGAATTTGTAGGTCACCATTTCTGCCCCGGCTGCTTTGCGTCTGAATATTTGGGAGGCGTCTTCAGTCCGATGTTGGGACCCCCAAAATAAAAATTGCCCACGAACCAGATGCTAAGCACTGAGCTAGCTTTTGGGGTGTGAGTTAGGCCTAAGACCTAATTTAACAATTACCATGTTAACTCCTTATTTTTTCTTTTCTAAACTTTCTTTATGAGTAGATATATTTTGTGCTAATCTAATCTATGAGAGTCATTTTTATTTTAGTAAAGAATTTATTGAAACCACAATTCTTTTTCATTTTAAAAACTATTGAATGATTTTATATTGATTATTTTTATTAGTAGTAGATGAATCAGTAATGTCATACTATTTTACTAAATTATAATTTGTAGTTTTGTTTTACCCTTTACTCAATCATGACTAGAAAGAATATGAAAAATAAATTCATAAAGATATTATTATATTTATATGTGTTAATCACTTATTTCACTATCAAAAAGTCAGAATAAGTCTTGAAATTTATCGTCAATCAGTCGCTAAATTGCTCATACATAACATATATCTTTTTGATAATATGTTATTCATTTGTTCCTAAATAAAATTATTTTGTCCACGATGATTTTCTATTTTCTTCGTAAAGTTTGGTATATGATTTTCTAGGTAAGAATTTATTTTTAAAATATTCTTTTGCTAAAAATTATGTAGTATAACATGAAAATTTATGGTAAGAATTTATTTTTAAAAAAAGAACAAACAACTTTGAGCTGAACACCGACAATATTAGTATTAGGAGTGTACAAAATCGAATCGAAAGTCGAACCAAATCATAAATCGAGTCAAATCGGAAAAAAAATTCGACTAATGGTTTGGTTTGACTTGGTTTGGTATTGGAAAAAAAAAACCCAACCACACTAATTGGGTTGGTTTGGTTTTAACTAAAAAATGTCAACCTGAGACCAAACCAACCCGACATTATATATATAATTTTTAAAATTTATTTTATACATAAAAGTATTTACTTTATGTAATTTCTAAATATTACTTATACGTTTTCATTTTTATCTTTTAACATATTTTTCAAGTTTTTTAAAACTTAGAATTTGAATGGTCCAATAAATGTTATAGTACGTAGATATTAGTAACTCTAATAAAACTCAATTCAAAATCAAATCAATATTAATGCTAATAAAATAAATTAATTCAACACTAAGAATGACAATAACCTAATTTTAATTTTTCTTTAATGTTTAATCATGTAATTAATACTTATTATTAGACTTATTTTAGCATGATTTAGTACTTTTAAATTATGATCATTTTTCATTATGACTTATCAATTTGAAATATTTATTTTATGCGTTTTCATTTTTATTTTTTATTGAATATTTTAGTGTCAACACTCATCATATTTTGTGTTAATTTCTTAAGAAACACCTTAGAGATAGTTGTATTTTGGTTGTACTAAAGAAATATTTGGAGTACAAGTTAATTATATGTTTGTATGAATACTTTACCGCAAATATCCAAAAACCCAAAAAATATCGGAAGTTTATTAGTGTGGTTTGATTTAAAAATTTAAATATGCGACACAAATGGTTTGGTTTGGTATTTGAAAAACCCGAACCAACCCGAGGTTGAAAAATCCAAAATAATCTGAGTTTTATTAGTTTGGTTTGGTTTATAAATTTAAAATTTTGACACAAGTGATTTGGTTTAATATTTGAAAAACCCGAACCAACCCGGTCATGTACACCCCTAATTAGTATAAAGATTCTTATTTTCTGTCTTATTTTATTACTAGATACCATGCACGGACCCAATATGTGTAGTACGGATAAAATTAGGAGAGTCAATTAAATTTTTATATCATTTAAAAATATTTTAAGTAGTTAATATTTGTGATTTATAATATTATTTACATAAATTTCAAATAATATATGCAACTTTCTCTGTTTCAACTTATGTGGTATAGATGAAAGGCGGAATGACCTGAAAGACCCCTGTAGTTGGCTTCGTTTGTCAGTTGAACCCTTCTACTCACCATTTTGTCAAACGAACACTTAAACTCGAGGAAGCTCTACATTTTAAACCCCTCTGACCTGATGTGGCATCAAAATGCCTTAGGTGGACAAAGTGCATGATTGCACGTTTATTAAGTGCGTGGACAGACAATTTTTAACTAAATTATAACTAAGACCAAAGAAAACTTTAAAAAAAACGGAGAAAAAGATGAAAAAAATCAAAGGGAAATCATAAACAACCTTTTGTCTTCCCCTGAAGAAAGGCGTCTATGGCCTCAATCTCTGCCATTCCCACCATTATCTCTATCAGTATTTTTTTCTCAATTTCTCTTATTTTCCCATCTATTCTCAGTAAAAATAGAACACATGTCGCTAAAAATTTATAAGGATACTAACGACACCCAAAATCCTTCTTCATCGCCTATTTAACTTTGTTAATTACATTTTCTTCATGAAATCAGAAATACACACGTAAAGATACATTTTTTAAGAGGAATACAGAGATAAGAATTTATTTAGATTCCTCCAATTTGATCCACTAGCGTAATTACTTGATGTTTTTTCTGAATTTTTAGTTTAAACTCTACTCCATTTCATTTGAAATTAAAGAAACGGGAGATAAGAATACATATTTTTCTTGGTCGACGAAGTCTATGGTTGTGGAGAAGGTGAGAGAGGTGAATGAGGAGGAAGAAGAGAAGAAAATGGGATGGGAGAGCGAAGAACAGAGGGGCGGTGGGGTGGATAGGGTTTTTTCCCCTTCTATTTTATGTTTAATTTAATATATATATTCGTAATTTTTTATGTGTCATTATAAAATGACGTGGAATTTCAAGTGAAGGCAATTGTATCACACGGACACTAAACAAATGAGAAAAGGGTTTAAAAAGTAGAGTTTCATTGAGTTTAAGTGTTCAGTTGACAAAGTAGTGAATAGGAGGGTTCAACTGACAAACAGAACCAACTACAGAGATCTCTCAGATAATTCCGCCTAGATGAAATTTTGAGTTGCTCGACACTCGTTTCTCTATATATACTATGTAAGAGTAATTGCGCGCCTTCAATTTCCTCTATTATATTTAATATTTTCTCAATTTTAATTTATTTGTCTTACTTTTCTTTTTAGTATATTAATTAAAAGTAGTACTATAAATTACAATAATGAATGACTTAGAATATTTTTAAAAAAGACATTCTAAATGTTATTAACTGTAAAAACTCCAATTGTGCCACATAAATTCAGACAAAAGAAAGTAATACATATTATTTGAAAATTACGTTAAAAGAAATATAAATCACAATAATTAACAAGTCAAAATATTTAAAAGACCTATTCAAAATTTAATTAATTCTCAAAATTTCACATGTAGTACGTAAATTGGGATTGGGAGAATAACACATAGTATTATTTAAAAAATACGTTAAAAATATTATAACCACAATAATTAACCTAAAAATATAAAGATCAAATAATATAAAAGAAAGAAAATAATAAAATATTACACCAAAGTGGATAAATATCCAATTAAATTTATGATAACAACAAGTAATTCCTTTGAAACATTTTTAAGTAATATACTATTTAGGAAGGCTAGCCTACGGTGGCAGGCAATGAGTGAGTCAAAAGGAAAAAATTAAGCTGCACACAAAGTTGCTTAACATGACAATTATCAAAAAGCCCTCTTGACCCTATAAGCTTCTTCATTCTCTATTATAACTAGATACACGACCTCGTGCCAGCACGAAGCCCAATATTCGTTCGTCTCATATTAATTGATTACTTTTCATTTTGCACGGTACTGAAGAAATTATAAATAAGAAAATAACTTTACTAATTCAATCCTTAAAAAACTTTGTGAGAATTTTACAAACAAATGTGACACTTTCAAAAGGAATTAATGGCAAGGGTAATATAGGAAAATTTTAAATAATGTTTTGTTGATTTAGTAAGATGATCAACTAATATGAGAACTATTTTTAGAATAATAGTCAATTAATATGGGACGAAGGGAGTGTCATAGAACTTGAAAAGTTAGCCAAATTTTTATATGATTTTAAGTTGTTAGTACTTTTTATATAATTTTTAAAATAATATATATTACTCTCTTTGTTTCAATTTACGTGGCATATATAGAATTTCAAAAATTAATCATTTTTTATGTCTTTTAAATATTTAACGTAATTTTCAGATCATATATGTTACTTCTCCTGTCCCAATTTATGTAGCACTGATAAGATTTTTTTTAGAGTCAAGTGGTTTTTATATGTATTTTATACTTTTTAAATTGATAATTATTTGATTTATAAATTGATACCAATAGAATTGCGAGAGTCAATTAAATTTTTTTATATAACTTTTAAATATTTAAGTTGTTAATTATTATGATTTATAGTGTTATTTATATTTATACAATTTTTAGATATATAACAAACTAAAAAAAGACATAATTTTTCCATATTTGGTAAACAAATAAAGTAATTAGCATTTTAAAAAATGATTTTGCCATAAAAAATAAAATGAAAGAAGTTATGAGGTATAAATAAAGAAAAGGAAATAAGAAGTGGGACCTATATTATATGCATTAATTAATAGAAGGAAAGTGGAGAAAAAGAATGGCCCACATGCATGGAAAGTAGGCAAAAAAAAATTGCGGCTGAAAAGTAAAATGTGAAAGGGCTTTTATGTTTTAAATTTTAAAAGTACAACTACAAAAAATTGAAGTACAATATTATTCATTAGAAAAGTATTAAAAGCTGGACCAAATTGCCCTTAAGCTTTCCTAAATATGGCAAAAAATAACCATGTTGAAAGTTGAAAAACTGTCTCTTCTATATAAGAGAAATATACTAGATGCAAAAGCCCGGGTAAGTCCGGGCCCAATATATATTAATTTAAGGGAAAATTATACTCCCTCTGTTTAAAAAATAGTGACCTAGTTTGATTTGAAATGCAGTTTAAGAAAAGAAAGAAGACGTTTTACTCTTGTGGTTCTAAATTAAAGTTATGCCAAATGTACCAAAATACCTTTTAATCTTGTGGCCTTAAACATGTCACGTGGAAAGTTAAAGTTAAAGAGTTACCAAAAAAGGAAAGGGATCATTCTTTTTTAAATAGATTAAAAAGGAAATTGGGTCATTCTTTTTTAAACAGAGAAGTATAAAATAACAAACTATTAATTCAAATTAAATGGTATAACCATAATTTAATTTAATTGTAACCCGTAGCAAACAGTTGTCATTTGCCTCTCTCCCTGAATTTCTCGCTCGCCACTCTCCATTTCTCGCTGCCAGTCTCTCCCTCGCCTCTCTCACTTTATACAAACACAAATATATAAAATGCGTTTGTGTTTGTATAAAGCGAGAGAAAACTATATATATACATATTTTTTCGTTTGTCTGTCTCCCCAGAGAATCTCGCTCGCCACTCTTACTTGCCTCTCTCACTTTTATACAAACACAAATATATAAATTGCATTTGTGTTTGTATAAAGTGAGAGAAAATTGTATATACAAATACAAATACATATATTTTTGTCTTATACACTTATAGTTATACAAATTCAAATTTTCCCCTTCCAATTTTCGTTTGTCTTTCTCTCTTTCTCGCTTTATACAAACACATGTTATACAATTGATTCTTTTGTATATGTATACCGAAATATACATATTAATAGCCATAAAAAACATAAAGTTTGCTATGGAGCGCAATTATACAAACTATATCTATAGCATACAAATATGATTTTTATGTTTGCTAAACCTAAAATTTACTCTTAATTTAATTATTTTAATTTATTTGATATAAATAAAATTAGAAGAGTCAATTAAATTTTTAAATATTTTTATCGTTAATTATTTTTATTATATTGTCAACGCACTTTTCAAATTATATCTTTGGCACATGTGATATTTTGAGAGTGAATTAATTTTTAATAGATTTTTAAAAATATTTTAAGTTTTTAATTATTGTGGTTTATGTGGCACATGTGAAATTTTGAGAATTAATTAATTTTTTTAATATATTTAAAAAAAAATATTTTAAGTGTTTAATGTTTAAATAATTTATGTTATTTCCCATGTCCCAATTTATGTGGCACATGTTAAATTTTGAGAGTTCATCAAATTTTTAATATGTTTTTAAATATTTTAAGTTGTGATTAATAGTACTCTTAACGTATCTTTGACACATGTGATATTTTGAGAGTGGATTAATTTTTAATATATTTTTAAAAATATTTTAAGTTGTTAATTATTGTGATTTATGTGGCACATGTGAAATTTTGAGAATTAATTAATTTTTTATGTATTTTTTTAAAAAAAGATTCAAGTATGTAATTTTTATATAATACATGTTATTTCTCGGTAATTTTCCCCTGTCCCAAATAATGTGGCACATGTTAAATTTTGAAATTTAATTAAATTTTTAATATGTTTTTAAATATCTTAAGTTGTCATTAATAGTACTCTTAACGTAATTTTCAAATAATATATGTTACTCTCTTTGTGCCAATTTATGTGGCACATGTGAAAATTTGAGAGTTAAAAATAATTTAAGTTAGTAATTATTGTGATTTATGGAACTCTTAATGTAATTTTCAAATAATACATGTTACTCCCTCAGTCCTAGTTATGCAGTACATGTGAAATTTCGAAAAGTAATCAAATTTATAATATTTTAAGTTAAATTTTAATACTATTTTTATAAATACATAATAAAATAAAATAAAATATAAAAAAAATAAAAATAAAAATAGATAAAATACGAAATATAAATAGAAGAAATTGAGGAGAAGAGCAAACTGGTCAATTAACCGGCTGACCTTAAGCTCCTCAACATTCGCTTCTATATTATAGTTAAAATATATAGAGTAATATATAATATAACCTCTCTTTTTCTGACAATCGTAATTACTTAAAATAAGCTCATGACTTATATTAGTCACAACTATTTTTCTTAATAAACAACTTCATTATATTATATCATAATCCATTTCAAATGTCCATACTTCATATGATGCCCTTCGGGGGTGGATCTACATCTTAACTTGAGTGGTCAGATGAATAATCTTCGTCGAAATTTATTTTACGAATATATATGTTAAATATTAATATTTTTGGATAATACCAATTGTTGAACAATTTTTAAAGAAAGATAGTATACTGGTTAAGAATGTTCAAAGTCGCCTCAAAGTCTTGAATTTAAACCCAAATTAAGGCGTTTTGTTTTTAAAAAAATTAGTTTCGTTTTCAAGAGAACAAAAGTGACGTTCCAATCTTTATAATCTAACTAACAAGTTTTATATTTTTACTTGTCCTAAAATATGAACACCCTTGACGGAAATCTTGGCTTCGCAATTGATGCCCTTGCATCATTTACAATACAATTTGGGAAAGTTGAATACTAAGAAATACTATGTAGAAAAAAATAAAAATTTTGTTGGATCATGAACTAACACAATATATCAATATCTTTAAAGGAATTCTTCAATCTTCCAATATCCTCGTTAGTAGTAAGCTATTTTCCAGGACATCATTATTTTCTTCTGTAGCATTTTGCACCATTTTCTTTGTATTGCATTCTAACTATTGCAATATGCATTGATTGAGCATCTTTTATCATATACTATTTATTGGCCATATGTATCATAAAGTATTCGCAAATTGTTGAGACTTTTAATAATTTTGGGAATTTGGTCTGTAACTTTTTTTATTCCTATATTTTGATTATTTAGGCATTTATGCTTTATGTCTCTTATCAATCTACTGTCTGATAAAATTTATGTTTGCATGCATGATGCATGTTTATTGATGGATAAAGCTCTAATCTTTAAAGTAAATCATAGCCATCTAAAAGTATATATTCTTTGTGACAAAGTTCTGTTGTAATTAATTAAATTGTATGTTAAACAGAGATAATAATATCATTGTCACAAATTATTTGAATTATTATTAATAATAATTAAGATCACAATTAAAATACAATTCACTGGCTAAAGTTTACAATGATAGCTACAAATTATAGTTTGTCGCATAGTATCAATATACTTTTTGTGACAAAAGTATTTTTGTCAAATTTTAATTAAATTAAAGATTCAAAAAAAAAAAACTAGTTACTAATTAAATATACTATTAACGTTGATAAGATAATTTATCATCGATAACTCACGCCAATTCATTTTCCGGTGAGAAATTTCAGTAGATAAATTTTTGTGTTTTATAATTACAAGTATGGTCATGTTATATATATTTTAATGTCGTACATAGTAATTTAATAGCTACATTATCACACTTATCGTAGTTATTATAGAGTTATAGTCCCTTAAGCACATGTTAAAGATGCGTTTTAAGATGGTAATATATGGTTTATAACGTAATTAGTTTAATAACTAAAAAGGTAGCACTGCTATGGTGCTACATTATTCTTTTTTTGATGGTGGACTACTTTTGACCACTTTTAATAAAAGGACCTTTGGAAAATATATATTTTATTATTGCTGAAAACACGCAAAAAAAGACAGAATTTTATTATAAATTATTCTAGCTTTGTGTATATACCTAAATCACTCTACTCTAATAGTGGACTCCACTAAGTCACATAATTAATTGTCCTTCTCTTGGTAAATTATTACTAGTAATTTAACTTAGCATTAGTAAATTATTAACTTCCTTCTCTTTTAAAATAAGTGATATTATAGCAAAAAATACATTAATTAAAAGAGTTATTATTATGTAGTTTATTAAATCATTTCTATTTTATAAATCTCTTTTGAAAATTGAACATTATTATGAAGATGAAATATAGAGGTATATTTGAAAAAATATACGTAGCAATTTTTGTTTTGATTATTAAAATAACACTTATTTTAAGATTTGTTTTTGGCTATAATAATACTTATTTTGAGATGATGAAATTATTACTTTATTTTGTAAATGTGAATTGTTCAGTTTTCACTAGAAAACAAAAAAAAAAAAGACATTGAACTAACTTTGCCCCCAAAAATATGATCATAGTAGAGTTAAAAAGATGAGAATAATTTACATAACGAATGTTTTAAGTGGAGTAAAATGAAACGGTCCCAATTTGCTGCAGTGTTATGAGAAAAAATATTTTTCTGCAAAAAAGAGACATTTATGATGAAGTTTTGATTTATTTATTTGTTTTGCTAATTACGATGTATTCATTTTAAAACTAAGTAATATTTTTATATTTTTTAATTAATTATACATGATTAAGAAGAATTTCTTTTTTTTTTAAATTAAAAATTACTCTTGTTTTTTAATACATGAAATTTTATGTTATTAAAAATCCACTTCTTTCTTCAAAATATTTAATTACTCCAATTGTCATATTAATTTGATATGATTAGAGCATGTTTTTTGTGCACGTGTGAATTGTTTAAGTGTGTTTACGATGACGCTCTCAAATTTGAGTGCGGTTTTCCATTTTGAGATTTAATGCGCCTCACTTTTGGTTTTAAAGCTGACATTTATAAAGAGTGATAAAATATTATTTTTTGATTTAATAATAATTGTTTATTATTGAGTTGGTATAAAAATTAAGAAATAGTAAATGATAGTGATAATTTAACCAAATCACTCTTATTAACATAATTCATTTAAATATTAAAAAATGAATAGTATTTAATAACAAGGATAAAATAGACACAATATGATAAATTTATTCATTAATTTTATAAACTAGGCAAATATTATTGGATCTCACAAAATAGTATAGTAGACGAGTAAAAATAGACATAGGGAGTAATTGTCACTAGTAATTATTTCTATTTACGATAATTAAATTGTTGTTGTTAAAGATTATTTATGGGATAGTGAAGATCAATATGGGCCAAATAATAATATGAAAACGAGAAAATACTAAATCTAGCTCAAAATAAGTGAATTAAAGAAGTATTGTACACCCTTTAAAAACATTAAATTACTTTCAAGTTTTATCTTTTTCAATTATTGTCTGATTACTTTTTAGAATGACTAAACATTAATATGATAGCTACTCCTACTACTTGAAAGCAATTTTAGAGTTTCTTTAACTCATCACTTAGGAAAGGGTAAAAATGAAAAAAAAAATATTAAAATTATTTTTTGATTATTGAACAATTAAGTTAATTTGAACTATTAAAAATATATCGATAATTTACTTATTTTGAAATAAAGGGAGTAGTAAACAAATTTAAAAATTTAAAACAACATTAAATACTTCCTATGTCCAACAATAGTTGTCCACTATTGACTTTACACACTTCTATAGGGCCCGTTTGGCCATAGATTTTCCAAATAATATTTGGGAAAAATTTTGGCAAATAGTGTTTGTCCATATAATTTGCCATTATTTGGCAAATATTTTTGGCAAATATCCCAAATTCTCAAATATTAGTTTTTTTCTAGTATTTGGGCCAAATTTCATTATTTGGGATCTTTTGAAAATTGAAATTTTACCCCAAACTTTTATCTTTTACAAAAACATCCTCTATAGTAGTTGTTTGTGTCGTATTACATAATTTTTCATGTGAACACCAAAGTAGTGATGAAATATTCAGTGAATATTAAATGATGATATGGTTGTTGATGAAAATGATGAACAATCGGCTCAGGGTAACAAAGTCATGTGCTTTGTCTACTTAACAATTTATGAAATGATGCTTGTTGCACTCACTCCAAACTACGACATTGCTCTAGTGTCATGGACACTATTTGTTATTGTTGCAAAGAAGATTCAATTGACTTGTAATACAAACTTATGGTTAGTTTTGATAGTTTTTAAAACTTATGGGTATAAATCATATTTTTCTAAAAAAGTGAAATATATTTCCCAAATATTATGGCCAAACACATGGTGAAATTTCACCCAAATTTTCACCAAAATAATATTTGCCAAGAATATTTAGAAATCTATGGTCAAACGCTACTAAGAAACTATAAATAGAAGAATAATTTTACTACATCACCCTTTAAATATATTTCATCCGTCCAACAATAGTTGTCCACTCTACTAAAAATAGTTGTCCAACAATACTTGTCCAATTTAGAAAATCAAGAGATAATTTACCTTTTGTCTCTATTTTACCCTTGCTATTAAATATTATTTATCATCTAACACATTTTTCAAATCATTGTCAAAGAATAATATATTAATAGTACCCCTATTATTTATTGTTTCTTAAGGGGTGTGCCAAATCAATAGTGGACAACTATTGTAGGAGTAATAAATACAATGTCTTAAAAAATATAATAGAGAAATGACTATAATTAATTATAATGGTACTAAGTATAAAATTATTCATTGATTTCACAAAGTGGACTAGTATTATTAGACATCTTAAAATAATATAGTGAATAACTATTATTAAACGGAGGAAATACTAAATCTAAATTTAGTAAAAACATAATCCCAAATAAAAACTTTCTTAAAGATTAATTACCAAGTCAATATGGGTCAAGTAAATTGTTTCCAAATGGTGACGCCGTGACGGTATATTATACGTTTTCAAAAGTTTGTCGAAAGTATAGTATATATTTTTTAAAGAGATCACATTATGATAAGAATGGGAAATATAATGATTCGTGTTGAAAATAAAGAATAAAAACGCGTTTATATTTGAATAACATGATTCGATGATCTAAAATTAAGAATTTTTTAATTTGCTCGTGCTGTATCAAGACGATTCCTAATAATACTATTTTTTCAACTTTAGTATTTTAATTATAGCCATGTGATGAATAAGCACATTTCCAATTCTCTTTCTATATAACTATATATAGTTTAGAGGAGGTTCAAGTGAGGCTAAAAAAAATAAACAAGTTTTATTTAGCATCTTGATTATATTGTAGATGAAAGGAGGTCATCAAGGTCAGATTTTCATAAAAACTTTACCTTATAGCACTTCATTTTAATTAATTCCTGTATGATTTGGCTTGTGATTTATCTTTTATATATATATATATATATATATATATATATATTGTTGTGAGTAGTACATTGTATATTTTATGTTTTTATTTTTTGATCTTTCACTTGATATTCGATATCCATATTAGAGTCTAACTAAATTTGAATTCGCTCCGGAAAGTCCCACATTGGGAGTAAAACACTTCATAACGAAAGGGACTTCGTACCCAGAAAGATTTGAATCTGAAACTTCTAATTAATAAAAGGATGAAGAAGTTCTTACCACTTCAATGTATCTTCTTGAAAACAACTACAAATATATATATGGATTCTGGGTCTATACTCATATAGGCATAAGCCTATTTGCTAAGAAGAGTACTTTTAATGTTTTTTCTTAATCTTATAAATATATACCTAATTAAAGGACTGACCCAACCCATTTTTTGAAAAGTGTAGTTAATAATTGAATACATTGGGTGATTAGGTATTCATCCCAAGTTTTTTCTCTTTTGAACCTTCCTGTTCACTTTAAGACAATATTGTCATCTTAAGGTGTTGTTTAAGATGTATAGTCATCGATTTTCTTAAGAAATCATATTTGTCAATACTAAATATATTAATGACAATTTTTTTTATTATGCTATTAATACTTGCTCTAATATTCTGTTCAAATCTTGCTAAGGAAAAGGTACGAAGCATATAATTTAAAAAAAAATACAATTTTTTGACTGCTACTTAGTATTGACAATAGGTTTGAAATATATAAAAGTATCAAATTTAGATATCTATATCTTGTCCAAGTGAGGAATCCATGACATATAGGATTTGTAGGATAGTATAAGAAATTGTATTTTATGGAGTAATAGTTACTACTATTGGATATCAATGTATCAAAAGTAATAATTTGGCAAAAAATATTTCTAATTCATTGACCTTTTTAGTTATTTATTGATTAGAGTTATTTTCTCTTGCATGACATTTTGAGAGAGAAAAAAAAAGAGAATTTAGCTTTAATTTCTAAAGGGTGGGTAAGATACGTCATTTGAATACATTTAAAACTAGTAAAAAAATTAGTGAATTATCACTTATGAAAATGTTTAAAAATTAAATGGGGCCGATCCTTTTTTAATCGAGTCTAGCTATATTTATATAAGATTAAAAATATGAAAGAAGTCATAATGAGAAAGTGATAATGATAAGTTTTTTTTTAAAAATGAAATTAAAAAAATGGGGGGTGGGCCGTGGGGAAAGGAAAAATGAGGGAGAGGATTACAATTTGGAAAATCGTACTCTTACCAATAAATTGTTCAGGTAGCCAACCAACTAAATTATTAAAATTTTCGAAAATGATGTTACTCTGACTAATGAATGAAAACTTTCTCAATCAATCCAATTCACTTCTTCACTTCATTTTACTATTTTTATCACTTATTTTGGAGTGTCAACATCTGCTTCAACTCTAATCATAGTTTAAAAGAAAAATAAAAGAAATATGAAATATTAACGAGTTGCAATTTGGCTTCATGTGTTTGTCCATGTTATCGGAGTTGGTACTCCCTCCATTTATTTTAACATTTAAGTAATATTGACTTGACATTTAGGGTTTTATTTTATTGAGTTAATTTTTTAATTATACTTTAAAATTTTAAATTTGATAATTTAAGAGTTCATTGTGTTATTTAATGATAAGGGCAATATTAAAATAAATAATAAATTTATCTTAATTTGTTAAAATAGATAAGAAAAAAGAAATATCAATATTTAATACAAGGGACAAGTAAATAAAATAGAGGGAGAATGTGTTATTTTTTCTTTTTATCATAGGTTTTCTCCATCTATTTTTACTAATTCATATGATTGAGATTTCCCATATGATTACTTTTATATATATATATATATATAAAACTTAATCATCACATCATTGTAGTACAAATAGTGGAACAAAATTCCAAAACTAACTAATATATACTCTTAAATAAGAGTAGAATAAAATAATCTGGGATTATTATTCCTTGTATATCTGTCATACCAAATAAAAGTGATAAATTATTTGTTGATTTTTCAAATCGAATAAATAAAAATGAATATATTTGTTAATATAATGAACAAGTAAAAGTAAATTGAGGGAGCATTTATGGGTCGTTTGGTAGCTGGATAAAAAACACATTATTCACGTATTAATTTCCGTATAACTTATACGACATTTGGTAGATAGATAAGAATTAAATTATTCATGTATAAAATTAATACGACGTTTGATTGATAATTTAAAAACGTGCATAACTAATACATACAGAGGCGAATCTAGGATTTTTCAAACATGGGTGCACCCAGAAAAATATATTAAGTGGGAATTGATCCGAACATGGATGCATCAAGAAAAATGTATTAAGTGAGAATTGATTCTTCATCCTCAAGGTAAAAAGCTCAACATTTAACCATGTGGACTAGATAGACTTCTTATAGCACGGGTGCAAGAATATAATAATATACAAATTTTAGAAAATATATACATAAAATATCTAGTTTTACGAAGAGACCACGGGTTCCGGTGCCCTATTTTTTACCTTTAGATTCGCCACTGAATACATATGTAAGTAATGAAAGAATCTATATATTATTTTATATA
>JAJOOE010019840.1:0-11620 GCA_036250405.1 Solanum raphanifolium
ATTTCCCACTCAATTTGACCCCCTGAATAAGAATATGAAGTCGAATTTCTGAAATCATGCACGGATTTTGAGATATATGGAAATTACAATTATAGGTGTTTCCGAAGCACATTTTCGGGCATTTTTGGGGTCGTTTCACTTGCCCCCCTCGAGTAGTAGCTGCCTTACAATGACCGTCATTCTTTAGATTCTGGATGGTGTTGCTTAGAAGAGTACCAGGTTGATGTGGATTCACTGTAGTAAACAACTAAGTCATCTGCTGTTCTAAGTGCTTTATTGACACTGCATGGGCATCAACCTTTTGACCAATACCAAACAAGTCATTTCACATCTCCTTCACATTCTCATCAGTTCCAGCAAACCTTATCATCAACTTTTGCATCATATCTTCAATACGCGCCATATTGCCTCCAGCTTCCCTAGTACCAGATTCCCAATTTTGAGGAGCAACATAAGGTCCAACCCGATTGTTTCAGTTGCCATAGTTGTTCCTGTTGTAGTTGTTGTCACGATTGAAGTTCCCATCCCGGACACATTGACCTTCTCGGTTGCAATTTCCATAGTTCCGACCTTGGTTTCCTTGACCTCGGCGCCAATTTTCCGCGTTGGATCCTTGGACGTTTGGTCGGAAACCCCCCGTCTAATCATTCATCGCATAAGCATCCTCTTCATAGTAACATTCTTCATCTAGTAGTGGTGTTCTAGTTAAGTAATTCATAGCATTTACCTTCTCTGCACCTCCACTCACATGCTTCAATACCAACCCCAACTCGGTCCTCATCTGAGCCATTTCCTCACGAATCTCATCCGCAGACTGGGTGTTTGAATTCTGAATGGCAAATGTGTTTCTCCCAGTATCTAACCTCCTAGTGCTCCATGCTTTATTGTTGCGAGAGATCTTCTCCAGTTTTTCAAAAATCTGTGCATATGTGCAGTCTCTATACGAACCTCCTGCAATAGTATCAAGCACTGCTTTATTGTTGTCATCCTGACCTCGATAGAAATATTTCTTCAGTGACTCATCATCAATACGGTGATTTGGGACACCTCTTATGAACGCAGTGAATCTGTCCCAAAAGCTACTCACAGACTCTCCAGGTAATGCTACAAAATTGTTGACCCTATCATTGTGATTTAGCTTCTTAGACACTGGATAGTACCTTGCTCGGAACACATCCGTCAGCTGGTCTCATGTAAAGATTGAGTTATAAGGAAGCTCAGTGAACCATATTGCAGCATTGCCTGTCAGTGATAGAGGGAACACTCATAATCCGATGGAATCCATATCCAAGTATGGTCTACCTACACAACTTTTACAAACCACCCTTAGCTTGGCTAAGTGAGCATGTAGGTCCTCCGATGGCAATCCTGAGAATAAGCCCCTTGCTGTAAGCATCTGCATCAAGCTACTAGTCACCACAAATGTGTTCCCAGGAGGTAAAGGGGTAGGACAATAGGTCCATCGGAGACTGCTATATTGACGTTACCCCGATAGTTGTCATGTTGTCGTGGGCCTGGTGGATCTTGCACCCTCAATACATCTCCCAATTGATTGTCAGCTGGAATCTGATTGTCCCTACCAACTACCCTCGTCTGTTGTAACTCAACTGCATCACCTAGATTTCCTCCGATCAGATTATCTCCTGGATTGTTCATTCTTCGCAAAGTGCGGTTCAACTCTAGATCGTAAGGAGTAAGTGGTTCACCCTGACTTCGTGTACTTGGCATACACTAGAGTTAGAACCTGAGAGAGACAAAAACAAAGAGAAAAAGTAAAATTAGGAAATATTTGACTAACGTTCAATAATGTAGTTAAAATAAATCTAAAAGCCAAATTCCCCGGCAGCGGCGCCAAAATTTGATACGCTCAAATTACACCTCCCTAAAGAAGCATAAGCGATCGTTATCAAGTAAAGAACCCAACTTGTAGGTTGGGGTCGATCCACGAGGAAAATTATTTAGACCTTACTTTAACCAACAATTATATTCAATTAGTTAAATTACTTCCAGAAACAAGTAATTAAATTGGGGGATTTGTGAAACAAATTGTAAAAATTCAATAAGTGATTAATACACAAAAGTCAATCTTTGTTGCTATCAAGATGAGAGAATTAACTAGGGTATACGTATTCCCCAAAAGATCATAGCGCAGTAATCCTAGTAATAACAATCCTTTCCTAGTATATCACATGCAAAGTGGTAAGTTATGTATATCTAAATCCTTGGTCCAGCATCTAGACAATTTCATCCCGCACCTTGGTCCGGCTACGTCTGTATAATTTACTAACCCTTACCTATACCTCATATTAGCCAGCATAATCGATGTTTGGCTTAGTTATTACTTTGCACCAATGGACACTAGACTATTAGATAGTATCACACTAAATCTATGTTGATAATTCTTTTCTTGTTAATTACCTCCTTGGTCCGGCAAGTAGTAACAAGGCGAGTTCTAACGTTGGCCACCATTAAAAAGATATCTAAACGAAAGAATTATCAATGCATGCAAAATACTAGTCAAGAATTGCTTATTTACTATTCATACTTTGTTAATCGCTCATGGTTCACACAACCCTAGTTGTGGATTTAATTACCCATATTAGCAAGAACGAAAATTCAGAGTTTTAGACAAAGAAATCATGAACTTACGTAAAGAGAATAATAAACCCAGAAATTCAACTTGAATTGCAAAACCAAAATCTTCAAAACGAACTTAGGAAATCAATAATTACTAGGTTTGCAAATTAATCTCCCTAGTCACAAAGTAAAACTAGAATAATAATGTCTAACTCCCTAAAACGAGGTTTACATACCCTATTTATAGAAAACAAGTCTTAAGTTAAAAAGGAAACAAATTAAGGAAAGTTTGTTCAGGCACGTGTCTTCATTCCACGAGACTGACTCACGGACCGTCAATGGATCTACGGTCCGTGAGTCCCTTCCGTCAGCCAGGACTTGGAAAATATTTCAACTTCCACCAATCAACTTCTCTGAAGCAAACGACGGAACTGCAGTACGGACCGTAGAACGATCTATGGTTTGTCAATCCCCCTCCGTGGCTCCACACTTAGAATCTTCAAAAATCAGGCACTGGAACCCTCGCAGTATCAATCTACGGATCAACAGGACGGTCCGTAGATCAATGGCCACCGTGGTTCCACCCTTGGTCAGATTTCCCTGATTTGTCTTCCATGCCTTGCCTGCTGAGCTACGGACCGTCAATGGACCTACGGTCCGTAGATCACTTCTGTGAATGCACTTTTTCTGCATTTCTTTCAGCTGTCTCTTTACTTCCACGCCTGAATATCTTTCCTGCAAAATATGATAAAAACACATCAAAACCAATACAAAAAGGCCCTAGACACACACAACTTGTAAGTGAAATGTATTAGAAATACCGTAAACTCATGCTATATCAAGACTCTGGGTAGATCATCTGGAAAAACTTCTAGAAGCTCTTTTACTATAGGAACTGACTGAATATGAGATATCTCAACACTAGAGTCATTAACTCTGACTAAGTGATAGACACTCCCCTTGGAAACTAACTTTATCGCCTTAAGGTACGAAATAAAACGACCCTTAGGCACTATTGAACTGCTCTTCAACTCTATAACTGGTTCACTGGAAACTGGTACTTGACTACTCGAGTTCTACAATCTATTGATGTATAACAGGCATGAAACCAGTCCATACCTAGAATGACATCAAAATCTACCATGTCTAACTCAATTAAATCAGACATGGTGTCTTTGTGATTGATGGAAATGACACAATCACGATATACTCTCCCAGCTAGAATAAACTCCCCAACAGGTGTAGAAACACAAAATGGTTCACAGATTTCTCAGGAAACACATCAAACTAATTTGCAACATAAGGGGTTACAAAAGATAAACTTTCTCCTGGGTCTAGCAAAGTAGAAACATCAAAAATAAATACTTTGATCATACCAGTGACAACATCTGGAGAGTTCTCTTGCTCTTGGCGACTAGTGATCGCATAAAGACGGTTTGCTCCTCCACCAGTACCGAAAGTAGCTCCTCTAGTTGCAGCCCTGTTTGATGGAGCAACGGATGAATATTGGGCTCTATTGCCCGGATTGCCATAACTCTGTCTGCTCTTAGGACACTCTCTCATAAAATGACCATTCTGGGCACGCTTGAAGCAACTAGTAGATCCATCACGACACACCCCTGAGTGGCTCCTACCACACTTAGCACATGCAGGAATCTTAGTACCCCCTTGTGCCTTACTACCTTGAGAATACATAGGTCTACCTATGAAGTTCTGAGAATTCTGACTATTGTACTCATATTTGTTCCTTGGTGCAGGTGCACTAGCAAATTATGAAGTAGGTCGTTTTTGCTTATGTTGGAAAGAAGATCGGTTTGCATTACTCTTTCGCTACCTGGATTCATTCCCTGATGTCTTAGCCCTCTTATTCTCAAACTCTTCTCCATCCTTCAGCTGGTCTTTCTCAACTTGTTGCACATGGATCATCAGCCTTGTTATGCCCATGTAACCTATTTGCATGGTTGCCTTACTTTCCTTACTTGACAGACGAGTCAACCCAACTACCAATAAACTTATCCTGCTCCTCATGTCAGCAACCATCTCTTTGCTTCTCTTAGCTCACGAGTAAAGAAACGCCTCATGAAAGCACTCTCGACCATAGGCTAGCTCAAAATCAGTTACGCATAAGCATGAGTTAGAAAGAGACTTTTATAGAGAAACACTCTATCGAACGAAGTGAGTATGAAAGAAGTGAAGGAATTCCTAAATTTTGCAGCCTCCTAATTATAGATGTGGCGCGCTTCACACCGATAACTAAGCCTCTACATACACGGCTTCATAGACTCCCTAGGACTCTTGAACTCTGTGTTCTAATACCAAGTTTGTCATGCCCTGAGCCTACACCCTGGGTGGGACTGGCACTCAAGAACCATTGTTGGCCCCAAGCAAACCCTTAACCTGGTTTACTTACTCAGCAGAAGACTTTACTCAAGATAAATACTTTTAAAACAAGTAAACTGAACTGCTTAAAAATATAACTTAGAATGTACTATAACAACATTCACTACCAAATTGGCAACTCAAGTCTCAACTTATCTGAAAAGAAAAAGTAAAGCCTCTTGAACTAACATCACTAATTCTGTCTATGAAGCCTCTAAACAACTGAGATGGACATCGGGACAAGACCCACGACATCATAATGAACTAAAATACATGAAAGGAATAAGAAGGATCCTCCGAAAAGGTAGGAGGCTCACCAACTGACTCTGAGTGCTCATCTGGATCAACGAGGCGCTGGATGCTAATCCTTATTACCTGCGTCTGCATCATAATAAGATGCAGGCCAACTGGCATCAGTACATTGAATGTACGAGTATGCGATTTGGAATTCTAAACATAACTTATGCTAGAAAAGAATCTGAAAGAAACACTTACCTTTGCTTTACTCAACTACTGAATAACTTAACTAAATATAAAGCAATAAAACACATGCAATATATAGAAAACTTTTAAAACAGTGGAAAACATCTTAGTTCGTAAAAGAAAATGGAATAACAAACTCAACTTTACTCATATAATAAAGTAATATAGTTTCTGTGGGAGTTTCTCTAATCGACAACCACCACTGTGAGCCTAAGTGGTGATACATCGTCTTGCCCACGCTGCCAGAACTGTCCTATACTATACCATCATACAGAATATTTAACTAAGTCAATCCACTAGTCTATGCTAAAAGAATCTTAAGGAATAATCTAAAAAGCATGATCCTTTACTACCCGTGATGGCTACATGGTTTATGGAGACGTGAGTTATCTGAACTCAAGCTCCTCCCCATATCGGTTCTCAATACTACTCCTAAAATATACTTTAGCTCATATGTTTCTAAAAACAAAACTCTTTCTTTGGTTTGAGATAATTACTCAAAAACTTAGCTTAAAAGCTCACTTGGAAATCTCAGTTTCCTTTCTTGCTCAAATGAGAAAACATTTTAACTCTTAGGAATACGTAGTTCCCGAATAATCTTTGAAGAATGAACTTTACTCTTACTCTTTATTGAAAACTAGCTCATAGGCTCTTTTGGAAATCTCGGTTTCCTTTCTTGTTCAAATGTGAAAACATTTACTCTTTGGGAATACATAGTCCCGATACACTCTTTCGAAGAAATACACTTCAAACTTTACTCTTTAATCAACTCAAAATTCAAGTCTTAAAACAAAGTTAAAACATTTGTAAAAGACTTTTGGAAAACTTTATGAACTTCTCTTAACTTGACTCTTGACTTCTCTTGACTTGACTCTTAACTTCTCTTGACTTGACTCTTAACTTTCCTTGAATTGAATTATGGATTCAAGGATTATGCCTTGCGATAGGAAAGATCTCATGATGTTTAGGAATGATTTTAGCTAGCTAAACATGAGAAAAGATCAAAAAATCACTGTCTGAGGACGGGTCCGAGACGCGGAGGTGTATTTAAATTTTGGTCGCAAAAATAATTTTTGAGGGGGAGAGGTCCGTTTCCTCGCCGCGACGTGAAGGGAAAAATTACACTTCTGAGGAACAGGTCCGCGACGTGGATCTGGTACCCAGTTTCTGCCCGACTTGTTCCTTCTTCGTTTTCTAACCTCCAATTCGCCTAAACTCGGTTCTTTTTCTCAAATTCCCTTTAGATTCAGATACCCAGTATGTATACCCAAGAATCTAACTCAAACAACTCAAGGAAACAACATTTTAACCTCAAGGAACTCCTCAATCTCAACCTAACTAAAGAACGAAAGCCAATTTCAAGAACACCATTCAATATTCATCAACTTTCAACTTTCTAGAATAAACTTTGCTGAAATAAACATGATTGGCGCGAGGGTGAACGAACCTAACGCTATGAAAGACTCACATACCTCGTAGAGATCACCCCTTGACGGAATCCACGAGCCTAGCTTCAAGAACTTGATGATTCCTTGCTCCTTCTCCTATTTTCTCCTCTTCTTTTCTCTTCTCTCAAAACCCTAACTTGTTTCTCAAAAGCGTAAACTGAATCCAATCAGTTTAGACCCCAAATTAATTACCAAAACGAAATAACTTGATAGGGTATGGAAAAGACGAAAACACCCTTTAAAAATCTGGATTGGACATTTCCTTATTTGAACAGCCCAACTTCCTAAGGGCATATCTCACTCATACGAACTCAGAATCCCACAAACTTGGCGGCGTTGGAAAGATTATTTCATGAGATTTCCAAACATACCTGGAAGTACACCTAACTCATCTTGAGCTAGGATTTATTTCCGTTTAAAGTTGACCAAAAACTCAAACTTAACTTAACCAATTTTCCAGATTTTTATTATTTCCAAAAATCACTCTTTCTAATTCTAGCTCTTTCTAGTTCTTTCAATTTGGGAGATGTTACACTTCTTCTTGTTCTTGTTCTTCTTTATCTTTCTCTTCATGTGCATCTACTTCATGGTTCTTAAATTTATTTTTTCAAATCACTGCTTCATGGCCAAGCTGATTGCACTTGCTACCTTAGCGTCTAGACTTTTCCAATATCTATATGGTGGATGACACATTTTTTCCACAGTGCTCAGAAGAAGGTGGGTAAGTTTTCCAATTTTTACCCTTTCTATAAGTTTTTAGCCAGTTGTTAAGGCTCGTGCAATCATAACATCTTGCCTCATAAATCTTCTTTGCTCATGTGCCTGGAAAAGAATTTAACAACTCTGCTTATGTAATCATGGTCAGATCTTGTGTATTTTCTAAGGTAGTTATACATGCTTCATATGTTTCAGGCACTGTAACAAGAATTTTTTCAACAATTCCTGAATCTATAAATTCAGTTCCTAGTAATCTTACCTTGTTCACAATGCCAAGCAATCTGTTCGAGTATTCTTTGATTGTCTCTCAAACTCTCTTATTAAATTCAATATTTGCATTCTTCAAATTCTTTCATCTCCAGCATATTCTTTCTTCATATAATCCCATTTTTTTGGTGATGTGAGTGACATAATTCTTGTGAAAATTGTTGTTGAAACAATAGCAAACAGAGTTCTCTTCTCCTTAGACTTGGTGGTTTTCTTTTTCTTGTGACTCTTGATTTGAGCTATGGTGGGATTATTTGGCATTGGATTAATTTCATAATTCACTTTCACAATCATAATTGATCATTTTCGCCATCAAGAAAAGATGGAGCCATTCGTGAAAACTAAGAATAAAAAACAAGAAAGAAAGTTCTATGAATTAACGTTGAAAGATTGATATATTTTCAGTGGTGTCTAAGAATACAATTTACAATAAAACTACAACTTCTAAACCTAAAATTAAACAAAAAGATCTGTTGAAAATACCAAACTCTTAAAGTCTATAAAATACTATTTATTCAAAATTCAAACAGAAATCAACTCTTAATTAAAAGGGCTAACTAGTTGACTAGGTCTATTTTAATAAAACTACTGTAGTAAAAACTTTACAATTCTAAAGAAAATATTCAACACTTCCAATTAATGAAGCTATGGATTTCAATCCCCTAATGTTTTAGATTTTAAACAATTGCATTCTAATAAGATTTTTTTTTTATGTATATAGGATATGAACTCAAAATCTTGATCAAGGACATCGGAAATTTCATTAGTCTCGTCACAATTTTTGACTAATTATTGTTGATCAATTGAGTAACCATTTCCACTTATAAAGGTTTAATCATTAGAGATATAGTACTTTATTATTCATGTGTTGATCTGATTATTTTTCTAATTAGTTTTTTCTTTTATCTAGCACGTTGTTTATGATAAATATTAAATATACACAAAATAAATTAACCACAATAAAATTTTTAAAAAACATAATTTTATTGCTAAAATAATATGGTTATATATTTGTTTGTTCCTTTGATTCTTCTTTCTTAATATTTTTTCACGATTCGTGATTATTAATAGTGTATTTCTCGAACGTAAGAAATCAAATCTTGATCTCTTTAAAATATCCCATAATGGAATTTTTTGAGATTTTGTACACACTTTCGTGATTTTGTTTAACTATTAATTAATCACTTCGACTAAAAGCTCAATCATTGCCCATGTGGAGAGCTTTTATTTGTTAATAATGGCCTTAATTGTTATAAATAATTTATTTGTGGATGTCAAGTGATAACATCACCTTGCTACTATAGCAATATGTATTTGTGGATGTCATGTGGTAACATCACCTTGCTACTATAGCAATATGTATGTGTGGGTGTTCTGTGGTAACATCACCTTGCTACTATAGCAGTATGACTACTCCAAGTCATATTGCCTATAAAAGGGCATTGAAATGATAATGAAAAGATACATCCAAAATTAGCTACTACTCTTATTTCTACTTTTTATTTTCCTTTGCTCTCTTCATACGATTTTAGTATTCTGTCTTCATTTCATAACACGTTATCAGCACGAGTCTCTTCATCTACAAGCATCTCCGACAGTGCATTAGCCGAAACATAAATAGTATAGAGTGTATTATACTTTGTTATATAAGTCTTCTTATACTTGATAGTCTAAATTTGATAATTATCGTTAATATTATCATGAATTTTGAGCTAAATATTGAAAGTATAATTAGTACATACTTAATTGATAACCTTGTTGGAAGAATTGAATTCACCAAAATCATTAAAAGACTAAAAGTGCATAACATGAACTTTTAAGGTTGATACCTTGTTGTGGTTTGCACCTAGGAATACATAATTCCTTTTAAATGAGATATAGGTAATTTAAGGAATTCATATCAAAATAAAAAAGAAAAGGTATTAAATTTATTATGTTGACCTACAATGACCTTGATCAACATTGTTGATTATTTTACACTTGTTTATCTTTCACTAGCTAATCATTTACTTCTTCAATTATTATAATATGGCATATGTACTAACATAACTTGTTTTATAGTTGCTTTAAAAAGGTAAGCAAACTAATATGTGAAGAAGTATTTTATTTTCCTTTGGAATCATAAAAAGGACTTTTCTATCATGAAAGATTCTTTGAAGTGGCAATGAAATGTCATTTAGGTTGGCAATTAACAAACTTGTCAATGGTAAGCAAATTGTATATTTTTGCTTTATGGTAAGCTTCCTTCATAATACTAATTACATTAATTCTGATCTGTATATATCTACACAAGAGTATGCTAATTTTTGAAATTCATAAAATATGCTACATGTCATTGAGACAATTTGACATGTAGACTTTATTAGATCCATTTATCAAGTGTTTATTTAATTCTTGAATTTTGAGGTATCATGTTATTTATTGTGATTATTAGTGTTTACCTCTAGTTGCTTTATCTATAAATTACAATTGAAGAAAGAAATTTTCTTAACTAGCAACAAATGAAGTCAATGTTGAGAATTAATATGTTGATATTTCAATAAATGATTTATTCATAAAACTTTTGAGTTGAAAACAGTATTCAAGCCACCTATGAGGATCAACTTTGCTTCGTTTAGCAAAGGTAATAATTTGTATGTGATCATTTGAAGTGTTATTATGACTAAATTTATTTGTGCTATTAATAACAAACTAACATTTTTTTAAAGGCTCAAGGGTGAATTTTATTTTGGACTAAATATAATGTCATTGATTGAGGGTAAGATGGTGTATTCAAGTTTCATCGCACCAAAAGGGTAAGACATCGAATAATGTCTCGATGCACCATGATGATAAGATTTTGGGTTCAAGTCCCATCATATTTTGGCCTAACACACCTTTATATCGATAAGACATTGGGTTAAAGTCCCAGTGCAATATATGGATGATATAATGAAGACTGAGCAAATTGACATGCTCTTAAAAAAATGTGAAGTTCGTCCCATTGAATATGCTCCATTCTTTGAAGTGAATGTGATAGCAATATATTAAAGTCTAAAAGATGACAAGATATTTTATGATTAAACATATGAATATGTACGTGAAGGGACAAAATTATAATAGTCATCATTGTGAAAGAAAGAACATTATGAGTTCTCAAAATTGTCCTTTAAAAAGTGAAGGTAATTTTTGTCATCAAATTTGGTATGAAAAATATTTGGCACGAGATTACTGTACGTGCAAATTAATTTGATTTTATAAATCCTCCATCAAAGAAAAGGATGAAAAAGTGGTGATATACTTGACTTTCAAAAGTGATGTTGAAGTATGTCATATGAATAAGATAAATTTCAAAGCATGACAATGAACTTCTAATGAAAGGAATAATTATGAAGCATGAATATATTATTATAGTCAATTCCTTGAAGAGAATGTGCCTTGTGATAAGTATCATGAAAAGTGGATCATTCTTGAAAATGAATGTGTCAAGAGAACATGAAAATTATAAATAAGGACATACTCATGTATGATTTAATAAATACCACAGCTCACCCCTATGAGAGGTTAGAGAGAAATAATGAAATTTATTTTGGTATAAATGATCATTGGTCAAGTACTTTTGGTACATCATAAATATAAATACGAAATAGCTATAAGAAATGAATTTAGTAGTATGACAACAGAGGTAGAAGAACAAAATAAAGAAAAAATCATAAATCGGAATCTAATGACAAAATTAGCAATATGTAATATGTGTTACATAGATGAAT
>JAJOOE010019841.1:0-11149 GCA_036250405.1 Solanum raphanifolium
ACAATGCAAATGACATGTTCACACAAATAATGAAGAGATGACCATTTTCATAACATTGCACAATTCACAACAACACAATCATGATACAACATCAACAAGCCTTTCAAACCATTCTCAACACATCACACACAAACAATTAATCACATTGCCTTTTATTACCCTTTTTTCATCATTAGAATTAATCAATGTGGACAAATCAACCCATCACCAAGTCTCATTACTCCCAAACACATATTACAAGGAAATACACGAATTACATACACTTAACAAGGGTTTAGAAATCCACTTGCCTCAAATAATGGAACGATCACTTCGGGACTTGAGCCTTCTCCTTTCATTGGGCTTCCAAATCAATACAATCTATTCAAATAAATAATCACAATAAAGTTTTGAAATTAACAACACCCATATTATCAAGGTCTAGCTTAGACCCAAAAACTCACTTAAATTTATAATGTAGTAAGTAACTCGAAAAAAATTGTTTACTGATCATTAACCGCCCATCATATAAATCCAAATATTACCTAATGATTACCCATCCAATGATTATATTAGCCATTAACAATTTTTCACCAAGAAAACGTTAGCATAGGTTATTAAATTCAATTTCTCTTGTTTCTCTTTCAAAGCCAACATTGTTATTATAATAATAATAGATTAAATAGAAACCTGTGTCAATTAGTTACCATGTCAGTAACTCAACTTTGAGAAAACCTAATGTATAGATCTTTAAGCCTAACTAAAATACTACACATATACCGAATAATCACCGACCTCTTCTATATGTATATTAACCTCAAATGATTTCCCATTATAATGCATCAATGATGGGACATAATCATTGCTCAAATTACATATTTTATCCATTACTATTATTCCCTCAAGTCCAATATTTACACTACCAGATTATTGATTTCTCTTTTACAACCAATATTATAATAATAACAACAATAATATAGCTCATATCAATATATACAATATAACAAGATGTTGGTGATTTTGATGACTTACCTGAAGTACACACGTAATACCCTCGCCGAAGCCGCCACTAAGAATTTTATCGTTCTCTCCTAACCTTTCTATTTCTTTTCCAAATTAATTGTTTACTAAAGCTGAGAAAATTCACTAACTTATTTCTAATACATGGGCCTAATGGCATAGGGTTTTTAATAAATGATCACTTTAGCCCATTAACTGTCAATTATCTATAATTACCCATCAATTAATTAACTCAAGTTAAATGAATAATCCAAATTTCCAAAAATGACCTTTCGGGTCATTACATTATCCACCACTAAAAATCATGTTCGTCCTCGAACATCATAAGGAAGAAGAAGGAAGAATAACCGACATTACCAAAAGTCTAAGTTATGACCTACCAGTCGATGTTCATCTCTCTAAGTGAGCTCCTCCTTAAAACCATTCTATCAAGATCAACTACTAAGAATTGAACTTTAAATCAAAATTGGCTTATCTACAAATTAGGAGTGATTACCAAGCCATAGACTTACTCATTCATCCAATCTGGACCAAAACTCTCTAGGTCATAACACAATCATCAGGATGAATCTTTTCTCACATAACCATGATAAAATCTGGAATCAATACTGGCCAAAACAAGAAGAGAACCTGAACCAACTACCACACACTCATAATGCACAAACCATCATAGATCTTATCAATATTTCTTTTCAACATCATAATCTTTCCATAAGCTTAAGTTATAACAATATGATCTTTAGACATACGATACTCATCAAGGGAGAATCAAACATATCTAATCCAAAGAAGAACGAGATCAAGTAAGCACCCAACAAGTGGTACACTCTAGGATGCAGAACCTTTAACAACACTATCGGATAATTGTAACTATTCACGAAAGCTCTTCTATAAGTTCTCATAAGCAAGGTTGTCCATATAGAAACAATGGTATACTTCAACTTTTCCAAACAACACCAAATATGCCACAACTGAAGTGAACAAGTCTAACCAAGGATGCCACCCTACCAAGAGGACAATTACAGGATTGGTAAACCCGATCCACCACTGGGGATTCATCCATAGATATGAAAACACGTGTGGGTATAGGTAGCAAATCACACTCCAAACCATATCCAAAATGAAGTAGATGGTCATATAAGAATATACAGAATCAAAGTCGAATAACACTAGACACTTCTTCCATAGTGCCCATATCAAACATTTTCATCCATCTAACTCCATCTCCTTGATTTTTAGCACCCACAATCAATTAGTCTAGTCCCCATTACAATCGTAAACATTACTCGATTCATTGAATCCCACATGCTTCTCACATTACTCCATTGAAGCTAACACTCTTAATACCAACATACATCATAACTACACCAACCATTTACCTTACTCTCAAACTGTCACTAGTATCAAAGTCTTCTTAGCAAGCACATTGTAGCCTCTAAAAGTTTTAAAATATGTCTCTCTCTCTTTCCATTTAAGCATTACATGGCATATATGAGTCACACCCAAGACTGATAGCACTAATTTTCAATCTAAAAATACTTTCCTATCAAGATACATCAATTGAATCACACCCAATGTCAATTTTACGCAGTCATTCACATACCAAGTTTCAATTACCATTCAAACCATCATACCTTCATGTCAAAACTTAGAGAGATCATGGGTCACTCCAATAATTTTGTATACTATAAGTACATAACCTCTATTTACTATCAAGTGTCTATGTAGCGTATCATAACATTCTACGTAGTCACATCAATAAAGTAGTTTCAATCCCCTTGAAATCCTCATTAACTATGTAGAACTGTAGGTCCACTTCGCTGAACATCCATAAGTCACCTATCATAATTTGAACAATCTAGCTCGACATAATCACATAGAACCTCTCACACATCATTACTTGTCACCCAACCAAAAACTCAATATTTATAAAAGTTGATGATAAAACCCTAGTAAGTCGATACCAAGCCAATTCACATCCATAGTCATATCTAAAATCAAAGGCAATGAACAATAAAACCTTTAACTACAAACCAAGGTTTATACGAGAGGTTTTATTTCTTCACTTTTCTTAAATTCTTCTAGTGACACAAAATTCTAAATATCTTGAACTCTTCAATACACCAAACTTTTGTTCCCTTTGCTGACTCGCTTACCAATCTTATTCTTTGGCCAACAACCCTTTACATATTTACCTTATCCTCTAAACCAAAACATTACGTGAAACCCTCCCTTAGGTATAACAATCAACAGTAATCAAATTTACTACTCAAATTATTTCTAAGTCCTTCCAAATGCTTCATACTCAATGCGATCGATCATTTCTTACCTTACCAATCCATACCTTGACAAAACAGACTACCACAAACCTAAACTTACAATGAAAAACTTGAATATTTTTTTCTTCAACCGTGTAACACAATCCCATTATCTATCAACATTAGCTCATACATTGAAGACCTTTATGAATTCACGTATCTTAGCCTATCATTGATCGCCTCTCCATCAACCTTATTATATCTTTCGCTAAAATCCAATCATACTCATTATCAATCAAAACCACAAAAGAACTTATCATCACACTCGAGCTAAAGGTCTGTACACTTCTTTCTCAAATTTTATCCAATAGTTTTTTTTTTAACAAATATAATGTGCCCGTGACACTGTTATCATAAGTAGAGAAAAATAGATGAAATCACGCGTCTCTGAACTCAATTTCTACTATCTGAAGATACATTTTTTGTCCTTGCACTCAAAGTAAATATCTTTATTCTCGATCGCCTCTTTCCAAAGACTACATTACACTAATTCTTTTCATTTATGACTCTAGCTCCTTTCAATATTATTCAAGCGACATCCCAACTCCTCGTAAAACTTTCTATACAACCACACTACTCAGAAAATAGTAGCAAATCACAACCTTAGATACTTGTAAGATATCATTACAATACAAAAATTCATTGAATCAATAATCATTATCATATAGTTGCATCTCAATAACAATCCATCACAAACTCTTATTACTATCATGCTCAGTTAGCTCTTGTCATCACCACGAAGTCAACCTTTTCATCAATACGACAACTTAAATCCAGTTATGCAAACCAAAATCAAAGGACTAACCCAATCTTATATGCACTTTCTTACTAAAATCTCCAATTACCTTCATATAAGTATACTATTTGGGACTTCCTTTACCCATAAGCTTGTCATTCTGGTATCTATCCATCTCCTTGGACCTTAAGATGAAATCACCGGTCCTTATTTAGAACCCTCGGGATACACTTACCAACTTAACACATTAATATTGTATCAACGATCCACCACTAACATCTTCCTTATACACATATCGCAACCCCAAATATCTGCAGTAACAACCTAGTTAGTTCCTCAAATGTGAATGCAATATCGAATCTCATTATATGAGAATGTGATACAACTGATAACTCTTTAAGTAGTTAGTATTCGTACTTGACAATCACCGTATCCGTTTCAATATACCACTAGTATCACACCACAAAAAAAATATTAGATCCACCACTAGAACATATCATACCTACCGAGAAGATCATATCCAAATAGGTCACACATTTCTACCGATCGAATAGCTGTAAAATATCACCAAATCAGTTCCGTATCTACCCAAGATATATGTATTCTTTCGTAGGTCAAGTCAATATCAAAAGTAACACACTCCATAACTTTAACCAGGTAAGCATCAATATTATTGTAGTAGTCGTATCATGGCCTTTTTTGATATACACACACAATTTATAAAATTGTAGTAGAAATTCTAACCTCAATTGGTGCATCATTATTCTTATCATTTTCTAAGCAACCCATTCATGTTATGATAACTTTACTAATTGTAGTTTCCAAAGTTACATGTCCATTATCTAGCCATTCATTTAATCATTCCACTTCCAATTGTTAAACCACTCTAATATCGTATATATCACACAAGTACTCTTCACTTTACTAGGGTAACTATCCTTACACAACCCCTTCAAATTGTTAAACATTCTAAATCTAACCACACATCTTTTCCATAAGTATATTATATTACTTCCACCTTAATACAATATCTAACATTCAAACTACACACGACATCAACTACTCACATGAGGAACCACGCACAAGTCATTATTATAAGTGAAAGTGAATGGAGTGAAGCGATAAGAATCAAAACCAGACCAAGTACGCACGATAGAGATCCAAGAAGTGAAGATTTTTCCTAAAAGTCATTATAGCCTCTCGAATATAAGTACAGACGTCTCTGTACCGATCCTCGAGACTCTACATAGACTCAGCTTGTACACACGTGAGACTTACGAACCTGGGGAGCTGATACCATTTTGCCACGACCCAAAAATGGACGTGATGGCACTCGTCTTATCCCACCAAGACAAGTCATCCTAAAACTCAACCATTACAATAAATGTGGAAATTTTACAATCAACTCAAAAATACCCCCAAAATCTTGTTGTCACGTGTGCAAGCCTCTAAAGTATTGCAATTGATTCAAAAGAAAAAAAACACAAGTCTCAAATGACATTGTTTCTAGAATAAAACAAGATCATAAATAAGAGTAAGAAGGTTCGCTGAGAAGACAAACAACTACCTCACAAATCTCCCAGAAGCCTCGGAAAAGAAGAAAATAACAAGTACCAAAAAAATCCAGGCTCGTAACCTACAAAATTTGTAGAAGCAAGGGGTGAGTACCAAACCAAAAGGTACTCAGCAAGTAAACTCCTAAACACAAGCTAAGGGAATAGAATACGGGTACTTCTTACCACCCCAACCAAACCTCCACAACTACAACCTGCATAAAACCAGCCCAACCTAACAGTTCACAGTTTACAAAGCACATAGCTCAACAACAACACTCTAACAATTTCATATCCTCAACAACAACACTCTAACAGTTTCATATCCTCAACAACAACACTCTAACAATTGCATATCTTCAACAACAAGCTCAATATTCATCAGTCACAAGTTCCATAGAAAGGCACTCACAAGATCAGAAACACACAAGATCAAGTTCACTAAATATAAAAAAGTGCAATGCAATGAAATGCAATGTCAAGTATAGTGATGCATGTCTGACCTAATGATACACATCCTCTGTCTCTCAGTCCGAGACCCATGGGGGCGACATATCTGTCTATGCATCCATCGCGGTGCGCGATACGACCCTCGATAATAGTAACCATCGCGGTGCGCGATACGTCCCTCGAAATGGTACATGCTCTTTAATTTTTTATTCTTTCTCAATTCACAAAACACTTGTCACAACCATGTCTTAGAACAATGCAAATGACATGTTCACACAAATAATGAAGAGATGACCATTTTCATAACATTGCACAATTCACAACAACACAATCATGATACAACATCAACAAGCCTTTCAAACCATTCTCAACACATCACACACAAGCAATTAATCACATCGCCTTTTATTACCCCTTTTTCATCATTAGAATTAATCAATGTGGACAAATCAACCCATCACCAAGTCTCATTACCCCTAAACACATATTACAATGAAATACACGAATTCCATTCATTTAACCAGGGTTTAGAAATCCACTTGCCTCAAATAATGGAACGATCACTTCGGGACTTGAGCCTTCTCCTTTCATTGGGCTTCCAAATCAATACAATCTATTCAAGTAAATAATCACAATAAAGTTTCGAAATTAACAACACCCATATTACCAAGGTCTAGCTTAGACCCAAAAACTCACTTAAATTTATAATGTAGTAAGTAACTCGAAAAAAAATTGTTTTCTGATCATTAACCGCCCATCATATAAATCCAAATATTACCTAATGATTATATTAGCCATTAACAATTTTCCACCAAGAAAACGTTAGCATAGGTTATTAAATTCAATTTCTCTTGTTTCTCTTTCAAAGCCAACATTGTTATTATAATAATAATAGATTAAATAGAAACCTGTGTCAAGTAGTTACCATGTCAGTAACTCAACTTTGAGAAAACCTAATGTATAGATCTTTAAACCTAACTAAAATACTACACATATACCGAATAATCACCGACCTCTTCTATATGTATATTAACCTCAAATGATTTCCCATTATAATGCATCAATGATGGGACATAATCATTGCTCAAATTACATATTTTATCCATTACTATTATTCCCTCAAGTCCAATATTTACACTACCAGATTATTGATTTCTCTTTTACAACCAATATTATAATAATAACAACAATAATAGAGCTCACATCAATATATACAATATAACAAGATGTTGGTGAGTTTGATGACTTACCTGAAGTACACACGTAATACCCTCGCCGAAGTTGCCACTAAGAATTTTATCGTTCTCTCCTAACCTTTCTATTTCTTTTCCAAATTAATTGTTTACTAAAACTGACAAAATCCACCAACTTATTTCTAATACATGAGCCTAATGGCAAAGGATTTTAAATAGTATATTAAATAAATGGTCACTTTAGCCCATTAACTGTCAATTATCTATAATTACCCATCGATTAATTAACTCAAGTTAAATGAATAATCCAAATTTCCAAAAATGACCTTTCGGGTCATTACAAAATTAGTCTTTTTTTAATGAATAAAACATGTAGGCTAATTAAATAGTATTAATGTTCTAAAATGATATAAATAATATTAATGTATGTATGTGATAAAAATTGCAAGAGGAAAATATTAGTGTGAATTGATGAATGATTTGCTACAATTTGTCACCAACCTTTCTTATGTGGTACCTCGAATTTGGTTGGGTTTCGAACTTAATCAACTATTGCAAATAAAAGTTGAGATTTTTTAAGAAGAAGAAGAGTATAAAATCTAAAAAAATTGTAGTTTAAAAGTGAGAGGAAACCCCTCTATTTATATCTAACAAATAGTAGTATGAATGTGTTCCGATTGTGCCTTATTAGATAAGTCACAACCCTTCAAAAAAGTTCCTACTCATCAAAAAAGACATAATCCTTTGAAAAAGTCACAACTCATCGGATAAAGCACAACCCTTTGGTAAAGTCACAATCCTTTAGAAAAGTCACAACTCATCGGAAATGTCACAACCTGTCAAAAAAGTCACAACCCTTTGGAAATGTCACAACTCATAGCAAAAGTCACAATCCATTAATGTGAAAAGGTATCAACTTTTAATATAAATAATTAAATAAATTGAGCATTTTTAATTGGAGGTATTATAGTAATTCAACATTCATGTTTGGGAGTTCATGCTTTTAAGGTAGTATATATATATATATATATATATATCGATCATGACATTATCCTTTTAAGTATACTGATCCATATGATCACAACAGTCTAGCTAGTCGTGTATTGATATTTTGTTTTGCTTTTGTCCTTTTTATTCGCACCATAAAAAATACTTAAAATTTAGTAAAATATATACAATTTTTGTTTTAAACTAATTTCTTTAACAAATAGTAAGATGTTCATTTTAACTACTTTATGAAATTTCGTTAGAATACAAGTTTTTTAAAGCTATTTTTTTTTTTTTAAAAAAAAAAACATGTTGTGTTGCCAGTACTATAATGGTCTAAGTTGCAGGAGGACCTACGGTGGTTCAAGTGGGTTCAGTTAAACCCACTTCGTCCAAAAATTATGTTATATATAAATATGTAGAAATTATTTTTTAGAAATAAAACTTATATAATGAATAACATTGAACCCACTTGACAAAATGCAAGGCGTAGCGTAGTGGCTCAAGCGTCTTCATTATGAGTGACTGATATGCCGTTTGAATCTCACCCATGCATTATTATTACTTCTACTTTCTTTTTAGGAAAAATTATTGAAATACACGTCTTATGCTTCTCTTATTTCTTATATTCTCTTCTATTTCTAAAAACCTCTAAAATTCCTTATTTCTCTCCTAATTCTAAATTATTTTATAATGTATTCGAGCTAGTTTTTAATGTATCCGAGCTAGTTTTTAATGTATCCGAGCTACATATTATGTATCCGATTTATTTTATAATGTATTCGAGCTAGTTTTTAATGTATCCGAGCTACATATTATATATCCGGTTTGTTTTACTTTTTCAGGGATTAATGTAATTACAAACTAAATAGGAATATATTGTAATTTCATATTAAAACTATGTGATTCCTAAAATTTATCATTTTCCCAACGTTATTTCTTTCTTCTTCTTTTTCCAATTATCTGTTTTAATTAACTTATCTTTATAGTTCTAAAATTCTTATATTAATATTATAATTTAGTTTGTAATTATCTTCCATTGTTATTGTTTATAATACTTAGTTAATTTTTTAAATTATAAAACAATAGATTTTAATATTTTAGCTAAAGCGTTTGACCATGTTTTATTATAAAATTTGAAAAAAGTAATTTTTGTTTTTCAAGTGATATTTGAAAACAAATTGGAGTAAATTATTCACAATTTTTTGCTTAAAAAGAAAACAAATTGGAGTTGTTTTTGAGTTTTTGTGAGTAATTTGAAGTGAAAACACTTTTTTTTTGTTAATTTTCAAATTCTGAAATTTTAAAATTTTATGGCCAAACATGATCTCCATAGTTCAACTTAAAAAATAAATAAATAAAAGTCATGGTCAAACGTCTTATTCTTAATATGTACTTTTTGAAAGAATTCATGCAGTTCAATAAATGTGATAAAATTTTGATTTTTGTAAAGTGCGTCATTTGACCGACAAAAATATTTAGCGGAAAAAAGCACTCTAAAATTTTGTTAGGTACTCCCTCCGTCCTTATTTAGTTGTCCACTTTAGAAATGGCACACAGATTAAGGTAACAATGATTAGCATAGTGAAGTTATAATTTTATCCTTATAGTACAATTTACTTTCAAAATAAATTCACTCAAGATAACTAATCAACGTTGGGAAGTTCATAAGTTTATATACTTTATTTATGACAACTTTTCACTTTAAATAAGGGTATAATAGAAAAAAAATTGTTGTCCTTTCTTGATTTGTCAAAATGAACAACTAAATAGGGACAACTAAATAGGAACGGAGGGAGTATCAAATAAAGTGTGGTGGATGAGACTCATTGTTATGCATAATGTTGTTTCTACTGCCTAGTGTTGCTAAGATTTTATTTGAACCCACTTGTACAAAATGATGGGTCCGCCACTGATTGCGCTGACTCTTTATTTATGTTGTCGTAGCCCGTATTCGTGTCGACACGAGACGGGTGTGGGATACATGTGGAATTTGGTCAACCCACCTTGGATACTTTGACTAAAGTCTATGGACAAATTTTGGGAAAAAATGAGATTTTGATAGAAGATAAAATAGATTTAAGACATGAGAAATGAACATATATACTTTAACTATTATAATCCTTTTTGTCTCTTTTTTTTAGCATTTTCAATTGGTCAATATTTGTTGTTTCATTTTCAAGCCAAACAAAGAGAAACTAAGAATCAAGTGATTGTGTTCTGACTTTTGGTAGACAGTAGAAACGATACGTAAGTAGAGTTGGCAGAAGACTTTGAATGACTTTCTTTTTCTTTTTTGAGGGGAAGAATCAGAGAGCGTGAAAGAAGAAGTGGGGGTCTTTCAAAATTTAGAATATTGTTATATCTCTATTTTTATAAATTTGGATTGATTAGCCGAATCCCAGCATCCGTATCCATACCTGAATCTATACCTCCGAATCTTAAAATTTAAATTTTATCGAATTCGATCCTTAAATTTGCATCCGCATCGGTTACCCAACCTGAGTCCTAGCAATTTAGGTAATGGTGAATGCAATGCATCATTTTCGATTAAAAATAGGGAAATGGGTCAAAAATACCCCCCAACTTTGGTTTATTGTTTGACTTTACCCTCGCCGTTAAAATGAAGTTAATCGTACCCCTCCCGTTACTAATTTCACCAAAATTACCCCTCATTTAGACGGAATCCCCAAAATTGATCCAAATTGACCCAATTACCCGGATTTTAAAAAAAAACACCCTATTCCCTATTTTTAACCCAATGACCCGACCCCCTCTAGGATAACCCGGTACCAATTAGATAATCTCACCCATTTCCATTTACCCAGCACTCTTTAGAGATTCTCATTTTCTCCCAAATTTACCCATTAACTTTTCCTCTGCTTTCTACAACGATCTTGCTCAACAAATCGA
>JAJOOE010019842.1:0-13307 GCA_036250405.1 Solanum raphanifolium
AAGGCCCCATTTGGAGGAAAAACACTTCATACCAAGAGTTTTTCCATATCAAGGGCTCGAATCCGAAACCTCTAATTAAGAGAAAAGCAGCCTTATCCGCTCCACCACATTCTTTGGTGGTTTTTTGAATGTATGGTCAAAAATTACACTAGACACAAAAAGTTTTATTGAAAAAATATCTATAATTACATCTTCCATTCCAGTAGAGTTTTTAAAGTCAAAGTCGTCTTTGCTTTCTGTAAAACTAAAGACAAATTTCAATAAATTTTTGGCAGAGAAGATAAAGGGAGGTTGGTATTTGTACTTGTGGAGCAATAAATTCCACGGCAGAGTTAGGAGTTTAGCGAACTTATTGAAAAAGTCACAACTCTTTGGAAAAGTCACAACTCATCGAAAAATACAACCCTTCGAAAAAAGTCACAACTTATTGAAAAAGTCACAACGCATCGAAAAATTCATAACCTAAGTTAGAGATATTATAGTAATTTAACATTCAAGTTATGAGTTCATGCTTTAAAGTAATATAGATATATATAGATTGGGATAGATTCAAATCAGTAATAAATGTATGGTTAAAACCCCATTGGATTTGTGGAGCAGAAATTTCTTAGAATGTATTTTTTTTAAATCTGGTGTCCGGTACCCGCATTGGAGCTCAACTATTCTAAATTAGCGCCACGCAAGGCCCCATTTGGAGGAAAAACACTTCATACCAAGAATTTTTCCATATCGAGGGCTCAAATCCGAAACCTCTAATTAAGAGAAAAGCAGCCTTATCTGCTCCACCACATTCTTTGGTGGTTTTTTGAATGTATGGTCAAAAATTACACTAGACACAAAAAGTTTTAATGAAAAAATATTAATAATTACATCTTCCATTCCAGTAGAGTTTTTAAAGTCAAAGTCGTCTTTGCTTTCTATAAAACTAAAGACAAATTTCAATCAATTTTTGGCAGAGAAGATAAAGGGAGGTTGGTATTTGTACTTGTGGAGCAATAAATAACGCGGCAGAGTTAGGAGTTTAGCGAACTAATTGAAAAAGTCACAACTCTTTGGAAAAGTCACAACTCATCGAAAAATACAACCCTTCAAAAATAATCGCAACTTATTGAAAAAGTCACAACGCATAGAAAATTTCATAACCTAAGTTAGGGATATTATAGTAATTTAACATTCAAGTTAGGAGTTCATGCTTTAAAGTAATATAGATATATATAGATTGTGATAGATTCAAATCAGTAATAAATGTATGGTTAAAACCCCATTGGATTTGTGGAGCTGAAATTTCTTAGAATGTATTTTTTATTTTTATTTTATTTTTTTAATCTGGTGTTCGGTACCCACATTGGAGCTCAACTATTCTAAATTTGCGCCACGTAAGGCCCCATTTGGAGGAAAAGCACTTCATACCAAGAATTTTTCATACCGAGGGCTCGAATCCGAAACCTCTAATTAAGTGAGGAGCAGCCTTATCCGCTCCACCACATTCTTTGGTGGTTTTTTGAATGTATGGTAAAAAATTACACTAGACACAAAAACCTTTTTTGAAAAAATATCTATAATTACATCTTCCATTCCAGAAGTCATCTTTGCTTTCTGTAAAACTAAAGACAAATTCAATCAATTTTTGGCAGAGAAGATAAAGAGAGGTTGGTGTTTGTACTTGTGGAGCAATAATATAAGCAACTTAATTATGAATCAGAGTGAACAGTAATAGTAATATGGTCCAATTTTTCTTTGTTCAGATGAATAGTGGGTCCATAACCATAAATGATCTACAGAGAAGCAATAGAAATTCAATATGTATGGCTAAAACTTGTCAGAATAATTAATGCGTTAACTAAGTAGAGATAAAAGAAATTTCGTATTAATATTATTAGTTGACTGCAATGTTTATTTCTTCTTTCCTCTATATAACTAATTTGTTCATCATTCAATTGATCTCATCCGATCCATACATTAGTTTTTCTTTTCAGACAATTTATTGAATCTATGGCATCATCTTCTTCTTCTGCGAGTAATTCACAGTACTGTCCTCGATGGAAGTACGATGTCTTTCTAAGTTTTAGAGGAGATGATACCCGGAATAACTTTACAAGTCACTTGAACAAAGGTTTGAAAAATAGGGGAATAGCCACCTTTCTAGATGATGAAAGGCTAGAGGATGGCGATTCCATCTCAGAAGAACTCGTGCAAGCGCTAGAAGAGTCTCAAGTTGCCGTAATCGTTTTCTCAAAGAATTATGCTAAGTCAAGCTGGTGCTTGAATGAACTAGTGAAGATTATGGAATGCAAGGAGAAAGAGAATACACAAACAGTTGTACCGGTCTTCTATTATGTGGATCCATCATATGTTCGATACCACAGTGAAAGCTTTGCAGAAGCATTTGCCAAACACGAATCGAGGTATAAGGATGATGTTGAGGGGATGCAGAAGGTTCAAGGATGGAGGAATGCCCTAACTGCTGTTGCAGATCTAAAAGGACATGATATTCATGACGGGTGAGTTGGAAACAGATAATTGCTTTTGATGAAAAAAATAACAATATGTTTCTCTATATTACCCTGAACTATAATGTTTCCTATTTAATATGCTCTTGAACATTAAAATTATGAAATACTCTCTAATACTTGACTTCCTCACATTTTCAACAATCAATCTCTAATTTATGTAGGATTAATCAATCGATGAAAATTGATGAGATCGTTGACCACATCTCTTTCAAACTTTGCAAGAGTGCTCGTTCTTTATCTGATTTGCAAGATGTTGTGGGAATAAATTCTCATTTAGAGAAACTAAAATCCCTACTTCAAATAGAAATCAATAATGTTCGGATTGTAGGAATCTGGGGAACAGGCGGAATCGGTAAAACAACAATAGCAAATGCCATCTTTGATACTCAATCCAATCAATTTGAAGCAGCTTGTTTTCTTGAGAATGTTAAAGAAAATGCAAAAAACAATCAACTGCATTCTTTACAAAATACCCTTCTCTCTGTACTGTTAAGAAAAAAAGATGATTATGTCAGTAATGAGTATGATGGGAAGCGCATAATTAAGAGCAGACTTTGTTCTATGAAGGTGTTGATTGTGCTTGATGACATAGATCATGGTGATCATTTGGAGTATTTAGCAGGTGATGTTGGTTGGTTTGGTAATGGCAGCAAAGTTGTTGTAACAACTAGAAACAGAAAATTGATAGAGAATAATGATGCAATATATGAAGTTCCTACACTACCTGATCATGAAGCTATGCAATTGTTTAATCAACATGCTTTCAAAAAAGAAGTTCCAGAAGAGTGTTTTAAGAATTTCTCGTTGGAGGTGGTAAATTACGCTAAAGGCCTTCCTTTAGCCCTCAAGGTGTGGGGTTCTATGTTGCATAGGAAAGATGTAGATAAGTGGAAAAAAATTGTAGATAAAATAAAGAAAAACTCTAATTCAAATTTTTTTGAAAAACTCAAAATAAGTTATGATGGGTTGGAGCCCGGAGAGCAAAAGATATTTCTAGATATCACATGCTTTTTCCGAGGAGATGAAAGAAAAGAAGTCATGCAAATTGTTGAGAGCTATGATTCTGGAGCTGAATACATATTGGATGTCCTAATTGACAAATCCCTTGTGTTCATCTCTGCATATGGTGATATTGAAATGCATGACTTGATTGAAGATATGGGCAAATACATAGTGAAAATGCAAAAAGATTCCGGAAAACCTAGCAGAATATGGAATGTTGAAGATTTCGAAGATGTGATAATGGACAATATGGTAAGTAAGCTAAACAATGCAATAGTATTCATATTTCAAACATATATATACTCTGTTCCTCTAGCTTCAATACTCACGCACAAGTCATTTATGTTGTTTCAAATCCACACTACCTATTTTGTTTATCTCATGTTAATAAGTTATGAATTACTCTAATAGCCACTTAATATATTTAATCTTATATCATTCTTTGGATTAGCTTGAAATTTATACAATATTTAATTTGTTCATACTAATTTAATCAATAATTTTTTAAAAGCTAATATCACCCATTTATTTACCCCAAGTAATTTTTTATTAGTAAAAATTCAGAAATGAAAAAATAAAATTCAGGAGGGCCAAAACTTAATTACCTTACTAATTCACTTGATTATTATTATTTTTTTCATTTATTAGATTACAGTTATTGACACTATTTCAGTTACCATTTTTGTTTTATGAGAGCATGGGAAACTTTTTAACTTGAGTCTAATAAACTTCTCCAAAAATGTATCATTAAAAAATAAAATTAATTACGCAAAGCATTTCTCTTAACTAATATTTGTACCTTAAATTTTATTTGATGGTGCTGGCTCTTCAAGTACAATAATAAATAATATAAAACATGACAAAAATTTGTAAGAAAACAATGATATTGATAAGTGGATTGTACATGACATGTTGATTCATGATCTTTTTATAGGGGGCCATGGCAGTGGATGCAATCTGGTTTACTTATTCTGATAAACTATGCTTTAGCAAAGACGCAATGAAAAATATGCGAAGGGTTAGGATATTAGGCATATTTCCTAAAGACGTATCTAATAGGATGCCCTACTTCATTAAACCCGACTCCAATTGCCAAGATGTCTCCATTGAGTACCTTTCCAACAACTTGCGTTGGTTTGCCTGGATTGATTATCCTTGGAAGTCATTGCCAGAAAATTTTAATCCGAGAAGCCTTGTTCATCTTGATCTCGGATGGAGTTCATTGCATTATTTATGGAAGGAAACAAAGGTACCATTCTATTTGAGATACTTTCTATTTTGTCTTGTCCTAGAATTATGATTCTTGTGTTTAAATAAAATAAATTGCATTTCCAACCTCTGCATCTAAAGAAGAAACAAAAAGAAATATGTTGGCACAACTTTTCTCATCGGCACGCGCCTAAAAACGTGTTTCACACTCTTTTCTACATCAACATCCAGGGGTAAATGAGAACAGATAATCATAATTTTTAATCAAATAAAACATGTTAAGATTAAGATCTTCTTTTAGATATTTTACCTTTTATTTATTTATTAATTATAACATGATTGTTATCTAGTTTCTGAGCATGTAATTTCCATATAAAGTAAAATAAACAATTTCTCATTTAACACGTTGAGTTATAATATAAACATGTCGTTTACTACTTTTCTCATTTTTCATTCTTTCTGTGTTTTGAATAGCTGCCACAATTTCCGTCTCTACAAAGGATAGATCTAAGTCACTCCAACAGCCTGAAGAGAACACCAGATTTTGAGGGGATGCCAAATTTGAAGTATTTGAATCTAGAGGATTGTACGAGTCTTGGAGAAGTTCATCCTTCCCTCAAGGATTGCAAAAAACTCATTGAGTTAAATTTGACTCATTGTATTTGGCTTAATAGGTTTCCATATGTTAATGTGGAATCTCTTGAATATTTGAATCTAAAATACTGCTATAGGTTAAAGAAATTTCCAGAAATCCATGGAAGGATGAAGCAGGGAACTGCCATAAAGATTATGATGTCACGCTCTAAGATAAGGGAACTGCCATTATATTTCTTTGATCACCCACCTCATCTTATAGAGCTACATTTGGATGGCATGCAAAACCTTGTATCTCTTCCAAGCAGCATTTGTAGGTCGAAAGGTTTGGTGAAGCTATCTGTGAAAAGGTGCTCAAAACTTGAAAGCTTGCCAGAAGAGATAGGTGATTTAGAAAACTTGGAGGAGCTTGATGCCAGCTATACTCTAATATCACGTCCTCCGTCTTCCATCGCCCGGTTGAACAAGCTTAAAAGTTTGAGTTTTGGACATCATAGATCAGAAGATAGAGTGTACTTTGTGTTCCCTCTGGTGAACTTTGTGTTCCCTCTGGTGAATCAAGGGTTGCTCTCATTGGAATATCTGGATCTCAGTGGCTGCAATATAATAGATGGAAGACTTCCGGAAGACATTGGATTCTTATCCTCTTTGAAACACTTGAACCTCAGTGTAAATAATTTTGAGCATTTGCCTCAAAGCATAGCCCAGCTTTGTGCTCTTGAATACTTGGACTTATCATATTGCGAGAGACTTACACAGCTTCCAGAAGACATTGGATTCTTATCCTCTTTGAAACACTTGAACCTCAGTGGAAATAATTTTGTGCATTTGCCTCAAAGCATATCCGAACTTGGTGCTCTTGAATACTTGAACTTATCAGATTGCACGATACTTAGACAGCTTCCAGAAGACATTGGATGTTTATCCTCTTTGGAAGAGTTGAATCTCAGTGGAAATAGTTTTTGGCATTTGCCTTGTAGCATATCCGAACTTGGTGCTCTTCGCTCCTTGAACTTATCAAATGGCAAGCTGCCTACACAGCTTCCAGAAGACATTGGATGTTTATCCTCTTTGAAACACTTGAACCTCAGAAGAAATAGGTTTATGCATTTGCCTCAAAGCATATCCGAACTTGGTGCTCTTGAATACTTGGACTTATCATTTATGAGCCTTACACAACTTCCAGAAGACATTGGATTCTTATCCTCTTTGAAACACTTGAACCTCAGTGGAAATAGTTTTGAGCATTTGCCTCAAAGCATATCCGAACTTGGTGCTCTTCGACACTTGAACTTATTACATTGCGAGAAGCTTACACAGCTGCCAGAATTTCCACAGCAATTACGTACAATACAAGCAGATTGGAGCAATGATTGGATCTGTAATTGGTTGTTTCAGAATATGTCATCATTGCAGCATGACATATATCCTTCAGATTCCTTGTCACTAAGAGTGTTTACTGGGGGTTGCGTGGGGGATATCTCAAGTTGGTTCAACTATCAGGGAATGGGCACAAGTGTATCAGTCGCATTGCCTGAGAATTGGTATGTATCGGATAACTTCTTGGGATTTGCTGTATGTTATGAAGGCAATTTAATTGATTACATCACAGCTCATTTGATTCCCTTATCATGTGATGATGGAATGTCGTCGATGACCCAGAAATTTGCCTTATCCAACCATTCAAAATATTCTGATGATGACATTACTATTAAATTTTTGTTGGTACCTCTTGGTGGCTTATGGGATGCATCTAATGCAAATGGAAAAACACCAAATGACTATGGGTGCATTAAGTTAGATTGTATTCGTGATGTATATGATTTGGAAGAAGGGAAGGAATTTGGAGTTCGTTTGTGGTATAAAGATGAAGCTGAGCTTTGCAGATATGAAGAAGAGGTAAATCAAATTGTGCTCTCTCTTTAACAAATTGCAGATTAAATAAGAATGGAAAGACATTGGGATAAGGAAGAGCAGAGATGAAGAAGAGGCCAGTTGCTCTTGCTTCTAAGAAACTCTTGCAGCTCTTTCCCACAAGCTCGGGATTATAGCTTTAAATATAGGTAGATACCTAATGAAATTGTATTCTTTGTTTATATATAAATTATTTCTTCTCATTCTTTCTTCTATTGGCATTCAGGGTTTGCTTAAGAAGAAATGTGATAAGTGTTCGGAATACAAGCTGCCCAGGACTCATCATTGCCGTATCTGCCGAAGGTGTATTTTGAGGATGGTGGGTGTCTCTCATTTTTTTAATGTTTCCTTTTTTATTTGCTAAACAATGCGTATGTCTGTTAATTTACCATAATTTTTCAACAGGATCATCATTGTGCCTGGATAAACAATTGTGTTGGTCATAGGAACTACAAGGCGTTTGTAGCTTTAATCTTCTATGCAACTATTGCTATAATCTATTCCTCGGTATGGTTAATTTAGTCTATATGGCTTTAGCTATTTGTGCTCAATCTGTGTGAGTATAATGTTTGACATTTTCAGGCTATATTGGTGAGCGATGCAATTCATAAGGATTGGAATTTCGATGGAGTGATGCATTTCAAGCTATTTTACGTCAGTCAGTTGTCATATTATATACAACTTAACCAAATCATTTAAGCTTTTACTCTCGCTTTCCCGCATAGTGTGGTAGAGTGAATTCCAGGTGGTTGCAGAAATCTGATGTATCATTCTTAAACAGATTGCAACTGGTGTTGTGCTTATTGGCTTAAGCTTGACACTTGGAACTCTCTTGGGCTGGCATATCTACCTTACAATGCGTAATATGACAACTATAGAGGTAATCACACTGTCGAATACACTAGATTCACCTCATGGATTTCCCTATTGATGTAATTGCTAAGCAAAGATTTTTTAACAGTACTACGAGGCAAAACGAGCAGCATGGCTGGCAAGTAAATCTGGGATGAATTATCATCATCCTTATGATGTTGGTGCTTATAAAAATATCAGTCTGGTACCGTCTCTCTCTCGCGCGCTCTGTCTTACATAAATTGTAATGAAGTTGCATTCTGTGTTGACCTATTGATATTTAACAGGTATTAGGTCCGAATATGTTAAAATGGTTATGCCCCACCGCGGTGTCCCATATAAAAGACGGACTGAGCTTCCCTACTTCACGTGAATATTCATAACGCGATCTCCATCAGTAGTAAGTGTAAATCTTAGTCCAAGATCGTTGCTTCAAAACGAAGGCAACTAACAACAACGATACAGATATCATTTCTATTACTTCAAGACAATATGCAGTTGCCTTCGACACACAGTAATCAGGTCGGAGATTTTCCAATAGCATATCCGTCAACTGCTACATCCTTCGAAACTCTCAGTACATGTTTGTTTGTCAAAGGAAACGCGCAAGAAGCGAGATTGTTGTACAGGAATTATGATCATATTGTTAGTATGCTTTTATACTTCATCACTTGTATTCTTTTGGTGAAACTACCCTCTGTAATATGTTGATGAAAGAATTGAATAGTAAGGAAAGGAATTGATAAGTGTTTTTTAGTATTGTTATGATGGCGTGAGTTGGTCCCGATGGGCAAACGAGCGTATTTTCAGGTTCAAATGAGTCCCAAAGCAAGAAGACTTATATGTCAATAGAAAATATAGAGAACTTCTACGTGAGACAGATTTAAATGGAGCTAGTATATGGACAATTATGATTCATATAGTCGAGTTCAACTTAATTAGAATTTAAACATAGTTATTGTCCTTCTCTTGTTGTTGTTGTGCAATAACATGTGAAATGTGTGCAAATATTTTTCTTAGTTATGTTAAGGGTGTAAAAAATTAAATATACACTTTTAATAACAGAGTAATAATTAATCTTGATATACCACATAATTTTCTAGCGATGTGTGTGCACCAAACCACCCTTCACCTAAAGTGGCTCCGCTCATTACAATAATTCCATTTAACTTCTCCTAAAAATTTGTTTCTTCTCATTTGGGATACTCTTTTTCTTTGAAGCTTCATCCGCTTGTACTTTTAGCTGTCCATTTTGTAGTCCAGAGCATAAAGGGCAAGTTTTTTTTTTTTTTTTCTGCCAAAATTCCAAAAGGACAACAAAAAAATTTAAGAGCAAAGGGGTAAAGGCACATGATCCCCACACCAAAGAAAGGCACGTGTGAGGCCACTCCTTGTAAGGCGCATGGCTCTCACACCTAATGGTGGAGCCGGAAATTTTATTAAGGGTGTCCAAGAATAATGGTGTGTGGCTATCAAAATAAAATTAAAAAAAAATATTGTGCTATTTGAGTTCAAACCCGAAACTCCATCATTCAATTGGACACCCATTACCACTGCACCATTGACATAACTTTTATCAAGGGTGTCCAACTTTAAATATATATCAGTATGATCAAATAATACATTTCAAAATGTTAATCAAAGTTCATATGGTTTGACTCTAAACAAAAAACTATGACAAGTAAAAGGAACAAAGGGAGTAAATTAAAAAGAGGTAATGCTAAATAGCCAGAAAATTTGACCAGAAATTTTAAAAGTCTATAATATCATTTTTATTTATAATAAATTGATCTTTTTTTTTTTTAATTAAAAGGTATTAAAGTTAAAATGGTAAAAATGTTCAAAAAAGTAAAATAACATAGTGTGAAATATATTATTTTACCATTCTAGCTAAATTATGATCAAATTTTCTGGCAAAAAGGATTTTTCCTTTGTGTATATTTACTCTACTAAACACACCCCAAGTGTATTTAACTCCATTTATTATTGAGCCTGGAGTTGGGTGACCTTTTCCCAATGTTTGTTGGAATTCGTCAACTCCATGCACATGTGCCATACCAGGCGTGGCTCTACACGCCTTCCTTCTTATATTTTTGGGTAAGGTGTAGGATCCCACGTCTTAGATCATCTCCAATCCAACACTAAATTTTATATCAAATTTGGTGTGTGAATAGTCATCACATCAATTTACTTTTTAAATATTTTAATATTATTTCATTATATAAACTTTTAATTAACATTATATAAATTGTATGTTTTAATTAAATCTCTTATATATTTAATTATTTTTTATGAAATATTTTATAATATTAATTTTAGATATAAAATTTAGCTTTTTTATAAAATTAATTTTTCTACATATGACTTTTAAAAAAAATTAAATTTATGTTAATTTTACTATAAATTATAATTGGATATAACTACAATTAACCTTCACAAAAATTAAAAATGCAAACATATAAAATTTTAAACAAATAATACAATGTACTTAAAAATAATCGAAAATAATAAACATTCAACAAAGTAGTAATTGACATACATCAAAATTTGAAACATTAAATACATAGTTTTGCAATCTCATTTTACAATTATCGCAGGACCGCCACGTTTTTGGAGAAAAGAAGTGTTACATGATATATTAACTTCATGTATTATAATGCACAACATGATAATTGAGGATGAGCGTGATCTTAGTGCACCAATTCAAAATGCGTCGGAAGGTCCAACTCCGACCGTAGAAATGGCAATAGATGAAAATTATCAATTTCTAGTTTGATATAAAAAAAAAATAAAGGACAAAGAAGCTCATTTTGAACTACGTAATGCATTAATAGAGCATTTATGTGAGCACCGTAGTGATCTTGAAAGTTGAATATTTATGTAGAATTTAAAATAATTTTTTCAATTATGTAATGTTTATTTAATCGTATTTCATTAATGATTTCACTTTTATTTGTATTATCCATTATTATGTATAATGTATAATATTTGCTAGCAATTTATATTATTTGAAAAATTAAGGTACAAAATAATTTTATATTAAACGATTATAAAAGGAATAATATGAATTATATATGGTGAATGTTTTAGAAAGAATTTGTTTTATGAAATAAGAAAATATAAATGAATAAGAAATACAGTAATAATATAATAACGAAGAGAGAGAAAATATTCCTTTTTAGTGTAAAATTTGGCGTAGTGCATTGGAGTTGATTACACCAAAAATAGTGCTGACACCAAATTTGATGTAAAATTTGGTGTTTGAGTTGGAGATGCCCTTAGCCCCTTTGGCGTTTTTCAGTTTTTATTGTCCTTTTGCAAGTTGGGTGACCTTTTCCCATTTTTTGTTGGAATTCGTCAACTTCATGCACAATTGTTAGCACTTGTCACAATCAAATATAAATGTGTGGAAGGTGTAAAGAAATTTCCTACTACTTACTATGGATGAGTAATATTCAATGTAAATGTACTAGTTGACTACTGGGAGTGGGAGGTGAAGATACTCGTAAAACAATTACGAGTTTCTTTGTACAAACTTTTAACAAGGAGGAGAATAATCACCTTTTAAATGATCAGAGTTAATAGTAAAATGGTCCAATTTTTCTTTGTGCAGATGAATAGTGGGTCCATAACCATAAATGATCTACAGAGAAGCAATAGAAATTCAAATTAGTAGAAAAATAATATGTATGGCTAAAACTTGTCAGAGTAATTAATGCGTTAACTAAGTAGACATAAAGAAATTTCCTATTAATATTATTAGTTGACTGGAAATGTTTATTTCTTCTTTCCTCTATATAACTAATTTGTTCATCATTCAATTCATCTCATCCGATCCATACACTTTAGTTTTTCTTTTCAGACAATTAATTTAATCTATGGCATCTTCTTTTGCGAGTGATTCACAATACTGTCCTTGATGGAAGTACGATGTCTTTCTAAGTTTCAGAGGCGAAGATACCTGGAGAAATTTTAGAGTTAATATTTTTGATGGTCACTCAACTATTAACTTTTTTCACATAAAGTCACTTAACTTTGATCTTCAACTCAAAAGTCACTCAACTATGAGATCTTTGCGTAGAAAGTCACTCAACATATTTAATTGTTTTTTTCATTAAAATTTGCTGACGTGGAATTTTTATTTCTAACTAAAATTTTAAGAAATAAACATATATCCATTTAAATCATTTAATGACCCGCTCCACTTGACCCAACCCGCTAAAAATATAATATTGACTCTCTTAATTTACCTTTATTTTCCAAAATTATTTTCTCTGTTCTCCTTTGCGTTTTTTCTTTTCTTTTTCTTTTTTTTTTAAATTTTTTTTTCTCAATTTCAGCCTCTTCTTCCTTCGTTTAGTTGGAGATATCTCAATTTTTGATCTCACTAAATCATTCTCTCTTGTCTCCGGTTTCTTTTTTATTTTGTCTCCGGTTTCTTTTTTATTTTGGTTATTGTTCATTAGCATTGTTAGCTTTAAATGATTTTAAATGATGTTGTTAATGAGAGTCGTCGTATGAAGGTGAAAGGATAAAAAAAAACCTATTTCGAGAAAGCCTCTCAATATTGGCTGAACTTGAACTCGCATTATCCGGAGCTTTTCCATGGATTCTCTCTTAATAAACTTTCCTTGTACAACCCTGCATCCTTCTAATAATATTTTAATCACAATCTAATTCGTATTTAACTAAGATTTACTAAAAGAAGGAAGAAAATGCTGAAATTGAGAATTAAAAAAAAAACAGAAAAAAAAAAGCAGAGGAGAAAGAATGGGAGACCAAGAAAATAACTTTGGAGAATAAGAGTAAAATAAAAGTGTTAATATTATATTTTAGTGGGTTAGGTCAAGTGGGTGGGTGTAACATCCGACAATTTGAAATAGCTAAGAAGAGGCTTAGAATTTGAAAATTTTCATTTTTGGAAAGGATTTGAAAAGTTTGGAAAATTTGGATAAGTATGGAAATCAGTGATTTTTGGCCAACTTTGAGCAGTCATAACTTCTAGCTTAGGATGAGTTAGGAGTAGATCCAGTTATGGTTGTGTAGCTTGTGGAATGATCTTTCCAACGCCGCCGAGTTTGCTCAATTCCGAGTTCGTATGAGCGAGTTATAGCCCTTGAAAGTTGGGCAGTTGACAAGGAAATCCGTCCGGGAATCATTAAGGGCATTTTGGTCTTTTCCCTAGCTATTTCTTTTGAGGATGTATTGTTGTGTTAGGCTGAT